>SZWC01013434.1:27829-33164 GCA_023375785.1 Penium margaritaceum | reverse complement strand
CTTAATCTAAACAAATTCCAACTATCCGGGTTTGAGCTTTGTAAGATTATGTCCTCATAACTTGATGTTCGCTGAGCTAAGGCGGACGCAATCGCCAACACTGAATACTTCATTGGTGTGATGTCATTCGGCCGCTTGCTTCATAACTGTTTGGGTCCTTGCAAGGATCTACGATGTTTCCTCCCAAATGCTTACAAATTCCCTGTAGTAGATGTCGACCACGAAGTTGTTGCTCTGACTCTATAATCCGTCCGGTGTGCTGGGAAGTTCACCGTACACCACTTCGAAAGGGATATTACCATTTGCGGTGGAAGTGGTGGAGTTGTATGCAAGTTTGGTGGTTGGTATCTCGGCTGTCCAATTGGTGCCGTGTGGCTCGCATAATGTGTGGAGATTTTGCTTGAGCGTCTGATTGGTCCACTCTATTTTCCTGTTCGTTTCAGGATGGAACGCCGTTGATGGCTTGATCCGACTGCCGTCATGCGTAATCAGTTCACGGCAAAAACGGCTAGTGAAGCAGCCGTCTCTGTCGCTGGTGATGGTACATGGTACACCGTGTAGCCGTACGATCTAGTTGAAGAACACCTGTGGTTTTCCTTGTGTGGAGACGGTTGTCGTCCTGAGGGTGAACTGCAATTTTTTTTAAAATCTGTCCACCACGACAAGGATGGCATCATAACCCTCAAGGATGGCGGGTAGTCCCGTCACAAGGTCAAGGCTGATGTGGGCCCACAGGTCCATCGGAACAGGTAACGGTTGGGAGTAGTCTTAGTGGCCTTGTGCAACGAGATTTTTGTCTCTGAAAGGTGGTGTGCTATTTGCAACCACATCGGTCTACATCTTATCCCACTAGTAGTAATTCACCAACTTCTTTAGCGTCTTGTCCTTGCCAAAATGTCCATGTAGATTGGTGTCGTGGCATTCGTCCAATAGCATTCTTTGCAGCTCCTTGTTCGGTGGCATGAAAACTAGGTGAGAGAATCTCCATCGCCAATAGGGATTGTTGAACCAAAGGCTTGTTTTGTCGTACCTGCAAAACTCCTTGTAACCCATTGCGAACAGCCTCGTGAGGTACAGGTCTTGTTTGACAAGCAAGGTGCTCGTCTAGGCCATCAAATCTCGAGGTCATCGCAGAGCATCCGCCGGACTAGTTTTTCCAGGCTGGTACTCAATAATGTAGTCGAAGTTAGACTCAAGGAAGTCCATCCATTGACTATGTCAACAGCTTATGCTTGGCTAGGTCTTGAGATATGGGTTGCAGAAACCCAAAAATACTTCGAAGTCCCAAACATATGTGGGTGCCAACCATTTATAGACCGCCTCCACCTTTTTTGGATCCATGGTGATCCGTCTCCCGCCGATGATTTGAGCCAAAAAATTCATCGAACGGCGACTGGTGGTGTACCTTGAGAGTTTTCTGAAAAAATTCTCTCGTGATACCGCGATCTTTCGTAAGGTGTCCATTGTGCTCCTCCGGGGTGCGGCTGTAAGCTAGGATGATAAAGTCATCAAGGTACTGGCGGAATGTGTTGTTCATAGCCGCCGTAAATAATGCAGGGGCGTTTGTGAGTCCAAACGGCATGACCGTGAACTCGACCTACTTGTATCTCATGTGGAATGAGATCTTCTCGATGTCCTTATTAGATACGTGGATCTGATGATAACCACTATGTACGTCAGTTTTGCTTCAAATTCGGGCCCCACAAAGATGATCAATAAGAGGGTAGCAATTCACAAAAGAGGGTTGCAATGCTTAATTGTGGTGTCGTTCAACGCTCAGTAGTCCACGCACATCCACATTTCTCTGGTTTTCATTTTAACAAAAACTACAGGTGTCACGTTTGGTGACGTGAAAGGTCTAATGAACCCATGACCGAGCATCTCGTTCAGCTACTTCTTCAGTTTGGTCATCTCGTTATCGCTCATCTAATATTTCCCTTTTACTGTCGGTTTGTTGCTCAACTTCAGGTCTATCTGATGGTCGATGTTCCATCATGGAGGTAGCTTTCTAGGTAATTTCTCGGGAAAGACCTTTTTTCAACTCCTCGATGAGTGTTGCAAAATCCTTCGATATTGCTGCAATTTTCTATGGTTTCGAGGCCGATGTCGTCGCCTCGACAGGTGAAATTTCCTTTGCTTTCCATGTTTCCACGTGGACTAGCCATGCTTGAGCTCTGCACTTTAGGTACCGCTTGGCCACGTCCAGAGATATTGGTTGGAATTTTTGGGTTGCCGCAACTTCCCCTGCTGCTTCCACCTCTGCTCCTTCCCGTAACCGCCTGGGTTGCTCGACCGTAGGCATATGTTGTTTTCTGCCTACCATGCTGATGTAGAGCAAGCTGGTGCTCCAACCTGTAGATTATGCGAGTACATGAAATCTCATCCGAGGATGATTTTGTGGTTGCTCATAGGGGTAGTCCTCCAGACCATTGTATCGTGCAGATCTCTAATTTGTAGTTGGAGTGGTTCGTGAAGTCAGTAGATTTGCAGTCGTCCATCCTCGGTTCTTCCTTCAAACACCCCTAGTTTGGTATGAAAACCCATCTTCTGAACTATGTCGTTGCTTACGAAGTTGTAAGAAGCTCCTCCATCTATTAATTCCAATACCACTCTGTGACTTTTACAACCCCTCAGTTGTACTCATAACAGTATTGTCGGTTAGTTTTCCTTGTATCCCTTGTCTAAAATTTTCATGTCACGAATCCTCCTCTACGGCGATGTGAGCCGCGATCAGTCGGCGCAGAATCTTCCGACTAAACAGGAGTCGCACCGTCTACTCCTGTCCTTATCTATTTCTCGACTCCTCATTTTTTCTCTGGTACATTTCCCCATCCGTGGTTTGCTGATGCCGTTTTTGACAGCCGCGCAAGATATGGTTCGGCTTCCCACAAGTCTAGGAGAGCCATTGATCACATTGATCGACGGCGTCAATCTCCATCAGAGACGAGGTTTTCGTCGAGTTCAAATTTCCTCTGGCACGATAAGAATTGTGACTTTGGGACCGCCAGCCATTGGATTCTTGCATCCAAGTGTTGTAGGAAATGTTCACAATGTGACCGGCTACAACAATAATTCACGAAAGGTCGTCCTTGATGCCAAAAATGGTGATTGCGCTTGAGTTCGTTCTTGTAGCAGAAGTACAGTTTGTCAAGGTGAGGTCACTGTTGGTGATGATTTCACAAAAACGCCGAGTGTACTCCACCACGTTTGTTTTCCAGACACAGGCGTTGGAGTCTGTACCATACATTAGACTTCTGGTTAAGCTTCCTAGAACAAGCGAGAGTAGCATGCATGAAGTCTCTCCACGGTTCCGGTGTTGTGAGAGAGTCGTGTCACGTCGGATTAATCAGCTCAAGAGGTAGTACGCAAGCAATCGATGATGTTTGAGCAGTTGTATGAGCCGTCAATCTGGCTGTGCCTTGCTCTCGTTTCTTGCTTTCATGGTCTTTAGATTTGACTACCAACTAAAATCCGTGCCTTGCAAAAGTGCGGCCGCAAGGTCAACTTTATTTTTGTTGTTGTTGATCATAGCAGCAAGGAAGTACACCTCCAAACTCATCAGCCACATCCTAGCCGTAGGTCCCTTGGAGTTTACGGGATCAAACGGCTCGGGAAGTGCCGATCCAATATAGGGTTCACTCGAGAGTTGTATATTTCTCTCGGTGAGGACTGCTTTGCACGCACTGGAAATCTGAAGCTCCTCCATCACCATCTTGAGTTGTTCGAGCAGATGGATGTTAAGGGTCTTGAGTCCTGATAACTGCAGGTTCAGGTCCCTGTTCATTCACAATTGTTTGGCATTGCCTCCCATCGTTTTACGTGTAGTCCCGACAGGCAGCGATGGAGGTAAAGGATTTTGCGAGCCCGAGGGGTCCATCACCGGGATGGCCGTTGGGTTTGTCAGTGTTACGCCATGTGTCACGAAGGTTGCCACTGTTGTCTGGTTTGCTTGGAATGTAGTGGTATTCGCAAGCTGCTGATCCTCCATTCTCAATGTACTTGTCGTGGACTGCTTCTTGTCACCGGTTGTACTCATTGCATCCTCTACTGTTGTCACAAATTCTACTATCATCTAAATGGTGGAGATGCACTCAGGACTCGTGTGAGGCTATCGCCAGGCAGTTAATGTGTTGGTTGTCCTTCCAGTGCCATTGCACTCTGATGGTAAGAGTTACTCCGAGAAAAACATAGGTGGTTAACGGGGATCAGTGCAAGACAAAAGATGATTGGAGGATTTGGAACAAATGGATCATTTGCACTAAGTGTTAAGTGTACCTCTATGAAGAGTTTCAAGTGAGTCTAGCACATGTATACAGTGCCGAGAATGAGAATGAGGCATATGTTGGTGAAGAAGTTGAGATCGTTGAATGCCAGTTGAAAGGTTCTCTTGACAGTCGCACCAGTCACAAATTTTCTGCTCTCAAAGAACCAGTTGTGAGACACAACACCAGAGAGCAACCCAGTGACACCAGAGGAGAGAATATGATCTTTGCACAGTGGAGAATAGTAAGTACAAAGGTGATCTATCGCTGCTCTTTATCTGGTGCTCGCTCGGCTATCCCTCGCTGCGCCGTTTGTCCCACTTCACTGACACAGTGCCAGTCGGCAGCTGCAGTTCTGAGCCGGCTTGTCGGGTCGGTATACATCTTGAGGGTGCGGTCACACATGTCCAAACATAGGTTGTCAGAACCTCCCCTGGTCTTGGCTTCGATCAACATTTATGGCTTGGTCGTGGTCCGTCGATGTAGATATGACCAGGCAGATGTATCCGTTGATCAGCTGATAGAGATTTGTCAATCGATAATAGTCCGAGAGGTGTCCGCTATTCTTGTGTGTGTCGCTTCGGTGTCTGCTGTCGATGGTACACGTCAGCACACCTCGCTCCTCCCCTTGCCTCAAAACCACGGCTGACTGTTGTGCATTACTAGTCAGTACATATCTAGTATGTCCACATGTTGTAGTCGAATCACAGGTACAAAGTGGACAGGGCGAGGCATGGGTAGACCCTCTCTCCTGATCCCAACAGTTAGAGTAGAGCAGGGCAGAGTAGGCAGGCAGAGGGTTAGGGGAGAGAGTGGCGCCTCTCCCCTGGCCCTCTGTCTTGCTCCACTTATGTTCCCTTTTTGCCCATTGAGCACACACACCTAAAAACTACTTTTCCAACAGTTGCGTTGACGATGTTTGAGCGGACCGACGCATACGAGGTTGCACTGTGAGTGCCCGCTTCATGAAGCTCTACCTAGAAATGGGGGGGCTTCGAGAATATTGAGGCACGTCTTTTAAAAAGTCTACCAACGTCAAGAAGTCAACCAAACAATATTGAAACACCGATGTA
>SZWC01013434.1:2829-22829 GCA_023375785.1 Penium margaritaceum | reverse complement strand
GCGCCTCCGCGAAGGACATTCTCGTTCACGCTGTCAAGCACGCGCTAGGGTTCCCGAACAAAAAATCACTGTCCGGTGAAAGTCACTCATTTATGAGCTAAACGATAATGCCCTAAAACTGATTTGTCCTTTAATGAGATCCTTGGACATTGTTCTCAATGGTTCACTCGTAGCTTCTCATTCTGTGCAGAAAGAAAAATACAATTGACTCTGGTTTTGAACGTTTCACAAAAAATGTCGGGCCCCTTAAAAACAAACATTAATGTTAACTCCACCAAGTAGCATATGAAATGCACGGGAAAGATTTATCCACTCAAGAGGTAGCAGAAAAAACGTATACTTAAAAAACACACTGTCGCAAGAAAGCAAACAAAAACTTCTACCTTGCGCATGCGAGACACTCAAAGAATTGCGGTGGCCTTTCTACTGCCCAAAGGTTGTTTCTCTCATTCAAAGAAGGTCAAGCAAGTGAAATTAAGTGAAAGCATGGTTAGAAGGTGCATCTCACTCCCTTGTTGAAAAAGAACCCTAATCAACGAAGCTCACAATACCCCTTTTTTCTATTGCGTGGAGTGAGTCTAGGTAGCCATTTTTAGTGCTACTTATCAAAAGCACACAAAAATTGTTTTCTATGAATTATACACAAAACTCCACCTAGAATCAGTATGTGTAACATAAAAAAGTGTTTGAATTTTGCTTACTAAGATTCCTCTTCCAACATCTGGGAGAACCAAACCTTCCAACCACAATTTCACTTAATCAACCTTTATCTAATACAAACAAACAACTATTGCAAAGGAGAAAGGCCGCCAAAGTTTTCGAAGGCTCTCCTGCCTCCTAGAATGACATGCACTCAATGGAGGTTACTGCGATTTCTTCAAATTGGCATTTTTGCACTGAACATTTTGTTGTGCTACTATGTGGCTGAACAAATTTGTGTTCTTACACAACAACAACACATTCAAGCATTCTCCTTAACTATTCAAAATATTTTGTACTTTTATATGAATAAAAAGTTTTGTGTGCTGCTTTAAAAGCCCATCCAAAACTAAAACTTCTCCTCCTAAAATGCATGGAGTCCAAAAGCATTGGTAGTTTGTGAGTAAATAGGCTGGTTACATGAATCCATTGTGTAAACCCAGTCCAATAAAGGTATTCTTTATTCAGAATAACACCAAAACATGATAGCATGATATGTTCCTCATTCAGTCCATTAATCCATGTAAACTAAAATTTGTGCAAGTAATTCATGTTTTCAATCCAGTTTATCATTTCTGCATTTGATACCATGTGGAAGGATGAAGCTACAATCCAAAAGAGAAAAACATAGTTTCTTTGGTAATAATGCATGGTCTAACACAAAAAAAGGGAAACATTGTTTCTTTCGTAATGATGCATGGTCTAAAACACAGAGCAAAAACTAAATCACTCATGGGGATGATGTGTGGATTAGAAGACAATTTGAGGAATAACAAAACTTGAATTTGATAGATGCCATACTAAGTTTTATTTGATGGAAATTGTTGAACATGTCTAGTACACATGTGTAATGAGAAGATACATACTGAGGAATATGTTGAGTCTTGGGTGTCCGAGCTATTCGAGGCATGTGACTTATTTTTGTACATGTTCCATAATGAAACTTTGCAAAGAATTCACGGGGTTCTACAAGTATCAAGGTTAAACATTTGAAGTCCGAAGTGCTTTCACGAAACCAACGAGTGGTAACACTTGATGCACCAACCCTTTTTGCATTAGCGTAGTGTTGAAAAGGATGAATAACGGCTAAGGGCCACTTTTGATCAT
The DNA here is from genome assembly GCA_023375785.1 of Penium margaritaceum. Lineage (NCBI taxonomy): Eukaryota > Viridiplantae > Streptophyta > Zygnematophyceae > Desmidiales > Peniaceae > Penium > Penium margaritaceum. The sequence continues at coordinate 21,023 of SZWC01013434.1, read as the reverse complement.
TCAAAGGAATTCTTTCGCACTTGAGCAAAACAACTACTATAGGTTCCCATGAAAACATCTCTAAAATATGTGATGATTGTGTCAACCCCTACGAAAGTGGTTAAAATAACGAGAACCTTCGGAAGAAGAACACCTGAAGTCCCAATAAGTGGACAAACTTTCCAGATCCAAACGTAAGAAAATCTTAAGGAGGAAGTGAAGTGGGCCATGAATTAAGAGATAAAAATGTCAACTCACGATGCTTTGTAACTTGTGTAGGTTTAGGACGTAAAAATTCTCCCTGTTTTAGTCATGACATAATAGCACGTGGATTGAAATGTGGTAGTGAAAATGAAAGAAACAAAAACCAAGATGTTTGAAGTCTTTAAGGTTGTCTTAAGGCTCTACACTATCATTCATATCTTTGTAAGCATGCTAGTAAACCATATAATTGGTTTTTGTTTTTGTGCATAAAAACTATGTCAAAGTTATTCTTTTTTCATGTACTTTGTATAGAATCTCACCTCGACTCTAAGGGGTAGAGAAATGTACATGCTAAGGAATTTCCTCCTCATGTGCGAGTAACTTTTTGGTTCTTAGATGTGGAAAACTAAGTGAATCGCCATGCTGTTTGATATGTAGAGGCATAGGATGACAAAATTTTGCATTCTCTCCAACTACAATAGGCATAAACATCAGTATGAAAGCTTCCCTATGTCTTGTCCAAGTCTTGTCATGAGTCATAAACTATGAATTTTGTGATAGCTAGTGTTGATAAATTCATCACCATGAAATTAATGCGTTGATGACTTGATAGCTCCTTGTTGTTTGGAAGAGTTAAGCATTTTTCTCTCAAGATGGTATACATATTTTCTTAATGGATGTGCACCAATGGAGTGCTAATTTGGGTCCATAGTCCTACCAATGTGGCCGAAATATTCTCTTAAGTCACCTTAAATACTGTTTCGACTCTTGTAGTGTATGTTACGGTGTTCTATGCAAGTTGGGCTGACTCTTGGCAGTTTTTCTACTTTATCCCTGGCATATGCATCTCATTAAGTATTGATTAGGTATTCAAATTTCTGTTTAATTTGCATGGCTAGCACGTAAGTTGGAGGAAAAAATGCTAAACCTTCAAAATCATCCATGTGGTAGAAAGTGGCTTGTGTAGCGGCTATTTCATTGCTAAAGATGGGACATGGCACTTTGTATAGGTACATGATTTGATTTAGAAACAAAATCGGTATACCTTCAAATATGAGGTTTGTTATCTTCAATTTAAAATGATTCTATTTTGAAAATCCGTCCACCACCATGAGGATGGTATTACATTCCTTTGTAGTAGTGTGTTTTCCAGTTACACCATCCATAATAATGTCGAATGAAGAGGTTGGAGTGGTCTTAATGGAGTAGGCTTGCTCTTTGGATTAGTCTTAGCGGAGTAAGATTGTTCCTTGTTATGAGGTTGGAGTAGTTCTATTCTTTGGATAGACCAAGAGAATTTGGATTCGTCCAAGTGAGCTTGTGTGATGAGAGTTATTTTGTTAAAACGTGTCATAGGACATGTGAAAGTTTTTTTAAGGTTGTGCACATTTTCTTCCACTAATGCACTCCATCCATTTCTTAAACATAACATTCAAGTCAAAGTGTCGATCTTGAATTATGATGTGGCAATCCATTAACACCATTCATTTCTATTGCTTGTTTGGTAATGTGATCACTTAAATGATGAATTGTTGTTGTGTGTATGCATTCTTAAATAAGGACGTTGTATTCTTAGACCTTAACTATTCTCAATCGCTCATTATCCCCATAATGATGTCCCATCATGTTTAGCTAGTAACATGTTGTCGACCACAAAGTATTATCCCTCATGGAGAGCAGTTAATGTATTTGTTTTACAATGTTGAAACTCAATGTCGTAGTTGGAGCTAGACTCTAGGAACTCTATCCACCAAGTTTGTTGATGGTTTAGATTTTACTCATTCTTGAGATGTTTCAGTGCATGTTGTTTTATCATGGAGCAGAAGCTTTTGGTATTATAAGTGACATTTTCTCATCTTGTAGGCATGCTTAACTAAAGACATTTTTGTTTCATTCTTTGAGTTGTTGAGTTATGGTCCTTTTAGTTTTTCTAGTATTAAAGTACTCAAATTCTCTCTACCATCATCTTCTTTAAAGAGAACGGATCCAATTTCTTCATCACAAGTGTAGGAGATCATGAAGTTGTCCACCACTGGATTTACCAATTTTAGGACAAGTGACAAGGTTGAAGTGTTTCGTGCTCACCATCTTCACAAATGGTTCAATTGTTTTATTGGTGAGAGCTAAGAAAGGAGCAGAATTTTAACAGAGTCCTCAGCAATATCATTGGGAGCACTTTGAAATGCACTTCTACATCTTAAACGTTCATTTGCTTCAAGTAATCAAGGACGACCCCCATTTTCTTTGGGTCCATGGTGATGGATTTAAGGCGGAGGATGTGGCCACAAATCATGATTACAAATCACTGCACTCAAAGTTTGAAAATGTTTCCTAGAAAAATTTACATGTAGAATTTACAAAACGTTTCACTATGCTCTAGCATACTACAATTATGCAAGATGTTGTCAAACTACACATCGATCAAATCTTAACTGTTCAATGGAGAAATTGCATTCATTTTTAACATATGTTTTGCAGGTGCCTTTGTGAGTTGAAATGGCACAATTGTGTTTTTGAATTGCTTACATCTGATGAAGAATACTGTTTTATTCATTTACTCACATATGAGGATCTAGTGATAACCATTGCGTAGGTGAATATGGATGAAAATTCTTTCCTCACAGAGCTTATGACCACTTTTATTTGTTTGTAAGGAAAGGAAAGGATTCTTTATAGGGCCAAATAGCTGAGATACCCATTAAACGCAAAGTGAGACTCTGATCCGCCCGGTAGCGGCAAAAAAATAACTCAAAAGCCCAGTCGAAAATCATGCTCGCTTACGGCATGCGTTGACAAGCGAGCATGAAAGAACCGTGCATGCGGAGATCACTCCTACACGAGAATCGCAAGGGAGCGATGACCGCTTTGTTTTTTTTTTGTCACGCAAATCCCCCAATTCAATTTAGGTTTTTGTATGTTTGGCACGGGCAGAGCCCGCGCCAAACATAAAACCCTAAATTGAACTGGGGGATTTGCGTGACAAAAAAAAAACAAAGCGGTCATCGCTCCGTCGCGATCGAGCAAAAACGCCCTTCTTTGGTTTTGGATTTTTTTGTAAACGCATACCTATGAATTTAACACACAAACCGCATTCAAACCATATCCCGAATCACATTCAAGGTTTTAGGGTTTGTTTTTTGCGCGGGCTCCTACTGGACCCTGCGGTAGCGGGGCCCAGCAGGTTCCCTTTCAACGCATGGGGAGTCTCAAACTCCCCTCAAACACTAAACAAACCTCCCCCCGCTAGCATCACAAACCCTTCAACGAAAGGGTTTGTGTTACTTGCTAAGGGCGCCGCATTCCATGCGTCGTCTGCGCATGGCATGTGGCCTCGTCATGCATTTTGTTCTGTTGTCTTTGTTACTGGCATGGCAGTAGCGGCGGCTGATGGGTAGTTAGGTTATTTCTCGCTCGACGACAGGCGAATCAGTTTTGTATTTCTACTATTCGGGTATCTCGTGTCCAAACCCTTCTTTATAATGGTGTAGAAAAACCCTCTTTAGTGCTTACCCATCCATATCTCATTTTTCAAAGAAAAGTGTGGGTGCCATAAAGATTCATGTGGATAGTCAAAGAAGTTATTCACCAAGCTCTCTGTGTAGCTAGTATAGAGATTTTATAGTTCTTGGTCACTCATGTGATAATGTTCTTGAACATTCAGATTTTGATGCGACGCTATGATTGTACATGGATTGAAAATCTATTTTGAAAGTTTTTTCTAGGGTAGTTTGTGTGGGACAACCTGTCAGAAGGCCTTTACAAGTTTTGAAAAAACTTCCTTAAAGAATGTGATTTTGTCTACTATGCAGGTCTACTTGGTTTTCATTATAGCATTCGTTCTTCTTGAAGTTTCAAAAGAGACTAGCCACATTTTCCCATCTTTTTGGTATTGATGAGGTAGGCACTCATCCTCATGAAGTTGAAAACACTTCTTAACCAGTTCTCGTAGTATGGCTTGTTTGTTCACATTGATGTAACATTTAGTACTATTTCAATCTCTTCTACTTCTCTATAACTATCATGAATGTTTTGGTTTCTCAATAAGAGGCATATGTTTTTTTGTGTTATGAGTGATGATCATTTCTTCACCACTGAACCCTATATGTAAACTGTGATCAATACAAATGTCACCGAGAAAAAAACTTGTTTGTTGTTATGTGGAAAAATCAGATTACCTTTTTTTTTAAATACTTGATATTCACTTGGAAAGGTCCCCAATTTGGACAAATCTGCATTTAGAATTCAATCCATTATACTTAAAAAGGTTAGCTTTCAAATTGTAACTTGTGTTAAAACCATTTTGCTCACAAGGCTATTAAATGTATTTTTCCATGTGATAGTGCCTTTATTATGTTTTCCCTGTATAACCCCTTGTATGTACTTGTTATTGTGTTCGTGTTATGTTTCATTGTACTTCTCATTGAAATGTGTAATCACAACAACCCTCATATGCGACTATGCGATCCATTCAAAAGAATGATCAAAGGATTTAGGTATGTCAAAAGAAACATGAGTTTCATAATTGAGGCCTATTCATAGCTGTTTCTTGATTCCGACCATTTCCTTTCTAACTTTTATTCTTTTTAATAAATGTTTTTGTTCTTACTCTCAGGAGATGTGCACTTAAGATCCTTTACACTTCTATAGTCATTGATTGCGGGGATGGCGGAATTCGATATCCATTAGAGAAAAGGTTTCGTTTGTTATGATTCTATTTTCCGCTAGTACATGTATTCTAGCCTTGGGTCTTGAGTTATTGAATTTGTAAACATGAGCAATTTAGTGGCCATTCTTCACGGAAGTGGCTCTTACGATGATACATGGAAGATTACATTAGTCAGAGAATATGGTGATTTCATGCCAAATTTCATGTGGAAATATGTTATTACAGAATAAGAGTTTTTTGAGGGATGAGGCCACTAAAACAAATGATTTAATGGAAGACATACACATTGTTTGTCAGATTTGAATGTAAATGTTTCTTTTCAAGCATTTAACGAGTCTAAAATGTTTTATTTAGTTTTGAAATGTTTGTGATATTTGCCAACTTAAAGGCCATCCTTTTCACGAGTGGAGTTTGGGTATCATTCCACGGTGGCTTAGTGTTGTGAGAGGTATAAAAATTGCGATTAATGATGTGGTAATGGTTATGTTTGCTATCGATCTTAAATCGTTTGCCTCGTTATCTTCTTGAATGACCTTCGGTCAACGCAACCAACTTATACGCGTGTAGTGGCAAAGTGAGATTGCGAGGTATATGCTCCTTTCATTATTGTTGACTTACGTAGTGTTGAAATACACCTCCAAAATTGAAAAGGAGTTGAAGATTATTTCTTATGAGTACTATTTCTCTTCTTCTCATTTTGTTACTTCTTTATTTGCGCATCCAATTTTGCAAGCCAATTAGAATAAAGGTTCTCTAGTCATGAAAACGTTTAGCACAATCTTCATTTATATGAGATTTTTGGCAAACCCATCATAGTATGTGTATGCTAGGCAAAGAATAAGTGGGAGAAAGGGTTCGCTGAACTTGAGGGGCGTGTCAATGGGTTGGGTAATGGGGTCACTATTGTTATAAATGAATACGAGAATTTGTTTAATTCAACATGGTTCATATGGAGCGGCTTGTTGATTGCATTTCACGAATCATCCATTAGCAGAGCGTGTGCCTCATAGTACTGCTCATGTTGATTGCTCATTTCATGTTCACCATTGTTGTTCTGAGGTTTACATACATTTGAACCTTGAAGATGTTTTAAAAACTTGTGTTACGTGTTGCCTTTATTGTTTATACATCATTTGCAACTTTGGCATTGTTACACTCTAATACAAATGCTTTGCTTAACAGAATATGGACAATAATGTGGTTAAGGTTGAAAGCAGAAGATGATTTTGGAATTTGGATTGTTCGATAATGTAACCCTAGGAGTAATTCTAACTTCAACACAAGTGTTAAACATTGCATAGTTTTGGATACTAAAGCCATGTGACGAGTGTGATTTTGTGTAGTGAGTGGTTTCCTAAAGAGGTTTATTGGGAAGTTGGACAGATTTTGAGAATATCGAGGTGCAATTATGTAATTCTTTGAATCCAATGAGAAGTCAACAAGAAAGGACCAAAGAATGAATGTAGTTTTTGATACTCTTGTTGACCCTTATGGAAGATGGTGGAAAGATGTGAGATACTTGGAAGGTAAACACTTCACGTCGAAGCAGGTGGCCAAAGTCCATTTCGTGAAACATTGTAAAAAGCCCATCGTAAACGTGTAATGTGCAATTAATGGAAGGAAATCAAGCTTTATTACGTTGTTAAGGGACTTGTGGATGTCTTGGATGTTCTTGACTCAATGTTTTTTTGGATGTATTCATTAAATCAAGGTTTTCATTTACAGTTTCATGGTTTTTTGTAGGTTCAATGTTCCTCAATTTTTGATTTTACAAAATAAATCTTACATGAGGAAGAAATTTGTCAAAGGTTAGCTTTAATCATAAAGGCCTTATTTGACTTAAGTAAGGGATATGTAACGTGTTAAGTCTCCAGCTCCTGCTCTCAAGTCGTCGTTGGAGTTCGCAAAATGGTCTTCTAAGTCCGGGTCAGGGGCTTACCCCCTTCGCAAGACTGAGGGGCAATCGTCATCAACGACCCAGAGCAGAGAGACTTGAATATTTCTAGTTTTTGGAGGCCCATTTCCGTTTCTAACCAAACCCCTGGTTTTGGGACCCAAACCAGGGGATTTTACGTCAAACCCATGTGTTTGCACGAGTTATTTTGTTTGTTTTATGTCGAAAGTTGTCACAAACAAACTTTGATTCACATTTCTGTCGTTCTAACGCAAAATCGTTGCGTGCAAGGCACGCTGGCGATTTTGCGCCAATTGTTTTGCCCTCACCCTTGCTCCCCCTATCCCTCGCCCTCTCTTGCTCGTTTGCAAGGAGGCCGAGGGGGGGCGAGGGCACGAGGCCACGAGGCCTTGGCCTCGAGACCCTCGTGGCCTCTGAGCTGCCGATTGGGCTGAGGCCGCGATCGGCGGCTAATGGCTGGCTAGCCGGTGGCCGGGCCGTCACTTGGCCGGCGGCCGGCTGTCGAGCTAGCTGGCAACGAGTTGGCCGGCTGCCAGCGAAGTGCTGGCCGCCGGCCAGCCCTCGCTAACGTGAGGGGTGGTGCGCAACCACCCCTCGCTTCAGCGAGGTGGGAGGGCCGAACCGGCCCTCCCACTACATTCCTCCCCATTCATTATGAACCGTCTCAATTCATGAACAACAAGTAGGATTGTCAGTCAGTGAGTCATCATCATTGTGAAAGAAAGTTAATATTTTCAATCACAAGCTAATCATGAACACGTGCATGGTACTTGGACCTATGTTGCAGGCTGTAGGTCAGCATGGCTAGCGGCCTCCCCCCTTTAGGCTGGAGCGTCCGCGCGACAACCATGTTGGGCGTCCCCAACCTCCTTTGGTTGTTGTCCATGAATTCTTACTTGTGGGAATTATGTTCACTTTCTTGCGATCACGTGATACCTCCTACCACGCAACGATCTGTGCAAGTTACAATCTGCTCCAGTACTCGTTGACCACCCTTGTGGGCAACCGCCATTTGGGCTCCCATGAATTATGTTCAGGTCCACAACCGGCCCAAGGAAAGAGGTACTCCTTGACAATGCGCGACCAAAGAGTACGCTCTTGGTGCTGGATTAGGCGAAGGACCTCGTATTGCCCGTCGGTAACTAGGACTGCTGGTGGTGGCTAGACTGTTCCTTTTGCCGCGTATGGAGCCAGTAGGCTCACATGAAACACGTCATGTATCTTCATAATCGGCGGAAGTAGCAATCGGTATGCCACTAGCCCGATGCGTGCCACAATGGGAAACGACTCAATCCAATTTGGTAGAAGTTTACTTGCCCCTGGTGACTTCAAGGGAAGGTTTTTGGTGCTAAGCAGCACTTTATCACCAATGTCAAACGACACCTCTCGGCGACCTTTGTCGGCATATGCCTCTTGTCGTTGCCGAGTTGCTTAAAGGTGACCCTCCGCCTCCTGTAACAAGGAGTCAATGCACTTGGCAAAGGCTTGAGGAGAAGGAACCTGCCCTCTTGTACTCCCACTCTTCACTAATGAAGAGGGTACCATTGGATTCCGACCACTGTTCAACATGAACACTGTGAACTGTGTGGACTCAAGCTCCAATTTGTTCACCACAAACTCTGTCGGTGCTAAGAATTCGTCCCAATCATGCATGGTAGGGTCCACGTACATGTAGATCATGTGCTCTAGTGTGCGATTCATGGGCTCTCTTTGTCCGTCAGTTTGAGGGTGAAGTGTTGTCGACATTTGCGACTCACTACCAAAGTACTCGTGCATCTTTTGCGAGAAGATACTAGCAATTCTTTGATCTCGATCGAAGATAATGTGCAACGGCAAGCCGTGGTACTTTACAACACCCTCAAAGAAGAGACGAGTGGTCTCCTCTGCGTTCACGTCAATGGTTGTAGGAATGAAGTGTGTCATCTTCGTCAAAAGATCCATAACCACTAGTATTGCATCATGGCCACGAGCCGTGTCTTGAAGACTAGTAATGAAGTCCATGCTGACGCACTCCCATGGAGTCCCTGGAATGGGAAGCTGCTGGAGAAGTCCAACATGCTTCTTGTTACTAGCCTAATTCCGAAGACATGGGTTGCATGTCATGCAATACTTACGAACATCGACACTCCACCCAGGCCACCAATAGTGGTCCGAGAGTGCATGTCCGGTCTTTCGGGGTCCCACGTGACTTGCGACTAGCGGGTCGTGGAGCTGTGAGATAAACTTTGCTCAAAGGTCTCCTGAGTTTGGCACAATTTGTTCTTCGTGGCAGAGGATTCTTGCAGCCTCCACCAAGTCGTACTTGTTTAGATTTTGAGAGCCTTGAAACCAAGAATCCACATAGTATCCCATCTAGATCCTGCTTACAAAATTGTTGTAATGGATAATCTCTTGTGGTGGTTGCCAGAGAGGTGCGGGGGGATTTGGTGGTTGTTCGTTGCTATTGGAATGGCCATAAAACACCCATTGACCTCGGTAGTTGCTTTGTTTTCTACAGGCTGTTAGCTTAGTGGATTGGCCACATTGATGCGTCCTGGTCGATATTCCCATGTGAACGAGAATTGACTTAGGTATTCGCTCCAACGCGCCCGTTGTCTTGACGAGTTCGGTTGCGTTTAGAAAAACACCAATGGATTATGGCCGGTCACGACCGTCACACCCCCTGCAGCACCCTCGAGGTAGTCATGCCACATCTTGAAAGCGTGTACTACCGCAAGGAGCTCTTGATCCCCAGTCGTGTACTGCGTTTTTGCGAGGACGAGCTTCCGGCTCTCATACGCAACTGGGTGACTGTTCTACATGAGGACGGCTGCGAGTCCTACTACCGACGCATCACATCGAACCTCCCACGGTTGCAATGGATCCGGAAGAGCTAGGACGGGCACCATGGATAGAAGCTCTTTGACTTTGAGAAATGCGGTCTCACAATCAGGTGTCCATTTCCATCGCACGTTGTTTTGCGTGAGCCTGGTTAGCGGTGCTACCAGGGTCAAATACCCTTGCATAAACCGTCGAAAGTAGTTTGCAAGGCGGAGGAAAGACCAAATCTGCCCAACATTGTGGGGGCGTGGCCAGTCCACAACGGCTTGGACCTTTCGTGGGTCGTCACGGATGCCGTCCTTGTCGTCGATATGTCCAAGGTATTCGAGCTCACCTCGTGCAAACTTGCACTTGCTCACTTTCGCATAGAACTTTTATTCCCGAAGGATTGCGAGAGCTTTGGGCAAATATCCTCTGTGCTCTTCCATTGATTTGGAGAAAACCAGGATATCATCCAGGTAAACCAAGACAAACTGTCTAAGTTGCTTGGCGAACGTTCAGTTTTTTTCTCCTTGGAAGGTTGCTGGGGCATTTGTAAGCCTAAAGCATAACACTAAAAAAACTTATAGTGTCCCATGTGCGTTCAAAATGCGGTTTTGGGTACATCATCTTCCGTAATGCGGATTTGATGGTACCCTTGAGACAAATCCAAGGACGAAGATGCTTTTGCGCCTTGGAGTTGGTCAAAAAGGTCCTCAATCCGCGGTAAGGGGAATTGATTTTTTACCGTCAGCTCGTTCAACGCCCGGTAAACCACGCACATGCGTAAACCACCGTCCTTTTTGTTCACAAAAAGGATCGACACACCGTACGACGAGCTACTTTGCTGGATCCATCCTTTTGTAAGGTACTCTTTGATTTGGCGTTCGGCCTCTCGCCTTTCTGCTGGACTAAGGCGATACATGGGTCTGAACGGAGGAGTCGCCTCCTAGCAAAATCATGTGGCCCATGTGTCTTTCTGGTGGAAGCCCAGCCGGTGGGTCTTGGAATACATCCGACAACTCCGCCAATAGAGATCTGATCTCTTGTGGCGTGTCTTCCGTGTCGTCATCCTCCACTTTCTATAACTGAGCCAAGAAGTATCGACAACCTTGTCGAATACGTCTTTTGACCCGCATTGCAGACAAGCTGGCCTGGACTTTGAGTCGGGTCGGTGATAATTCTGTACTCGGAATCAACATAAAGCGGCGTTGTCCTTTTCGGTGGATCATATGCTTTGATCAAAGCACATTACAGCCTTGTTGTCACGAAGCCAGGGATCACCTAACATCACGTCAAACAGGTCAAGAAGTCTAAATATACCTTCAACCTGACACTATGTGTGTACCCTTGAATACAAATTTTTGCTTTACAAGTACCGATTACGGGTACGGTACGGTTGTCACCGACAACAACTACGCCATTCGATGGCTCGTATTTCACGCCAACCTGACGGGTTAAGCCAGGGCTAACAAAATAGTCATCCCCTCCAATGTCAGCAAGTACGTTCACGGGAGCACCAGCTAGGTGTCCTTTGAACTACATCGTCATGTTGCCTCCACTCTTCCGAGTGAACAGACTCGACGACGGCAAGCCGAGCTCGTGATAAACATGGAACCTGTACAACGGGCATCGCAACTTCCATGATTCATCCACTCGAGTTCACATCTTGTGGCCACGTGTGAATTCGGCCAGCACCTTCCTGTCTTTAAATTTCACTGGGTCAAAATCGTCGACTAAAGGTACTGCGAGTGTGATTGAGTTCATCGCTTTGAGGACGTTTGCTTTAATCACTGTGTTGCACAACTCTTGCACAATGGTTGGTGTTGCCACCACTAAGCAGGCTCGGTCATGCATCTCGTCCGGTGATGCAATGTTTAGTGGGCAATGTCGATCAGCAAGTGCAGAATGAGGTTCAATGAGAGGGGAGAAGACATCAGAGAAATTTGAACTCGTCAAAAACTCAAATTGTTTAACATCCTTGTGAGAAAACATGAATTCACACTCGTGATTCAGTCTACCTCTGAGTGGTCCCCATTGACGTCACACAGGGGTGGGGAAAACCCGCGCCATGGCCTTGTCCGTTACCACGGCCGGGCCCATTGCCGCGACCGCGACCCTGTCCACGACGTTGTGCGCGGCCTCCTCCTACACCATCCCCACGAGGTGATGTTGCTGTAGCTAGTGCTACAGCCTCTAGACCACCAGCAGCCTCAAGGCACTGAGCCCTAAACTGGCCCGGCTGCATGCAGTTGTGGCAGAGCTCTTCATGGAAGGTTGCGTTGCAACGCTCACGCGCCGCCTGTAGCTCGTCATTCTCACAGCTGCGCTTGTTGTTGGCACCCTTGTGTCCACCAGCCTTCTTGGCTGGAGGGTTTGTAGGCTGCTTGCCCTTGGCCTTGCCTTGCTATTCAACTAACCCACGAGCCCCTGCAGCGTCCACGCGCATGTCGCAACCTTGTTGTGCACGCGCGTTTGGCCGTGCATAAGAGTAGTGCTTTGGGTTCGCCGAATACACTTCGCTCATGTAGTCACGCAACACCCTCCAACTTGTCCAAGCTTGGCTTGTGGCTATCGTAGTGGTCTTGTCCCTCAACTTCTCGCTAGTGAGACCATTATGCAAGTAATCTAGTAGCATACACTACGAGTACTTGAACGTCTAAGTGCCATCGCCCTCGGTGAAGCTTTTGGCTTCTTTCACAAGTGCGGTGAACTCGCTCAAGTAAGATTCGAGCGGGCTGCCTAGCTGCCTGAAGTCCTTGATCTTGTGGAAGGCGTGCTGCGCCTCCTCACGTTGGGTGCACTTCTTGCGCATTATCGCGTAGAAGGCCTCCCACGGCATGGGCTGCCACTCGAGATGCGGCTCTTGCGTAGTCCACTCCTTGACCACATTCTTGAAGAGCTTGTCTTCAAGTCGTGTCGTGGCAAGGTCGCTCCACTTGCTGAGAGGAGCCTTGTGGACACGTAGATTGTGCTCCATGTGGTTCAGCCAGTCCGTCAGCTTCATGCCCTTCCGAAAGATCTTCACACTGTGGAGGAAGGACGTGTTCATGACCGACCCCGAAGTCGTCGAGGTAGGCAAGTCGACGCTGCCACCGGCAGTGGCATCCACAGTTGCGGTGCGCAGTGCTTGCTCTTGCATCCGAACCTAGGTCACGCTCTGCAACGCCTTGTTGAGGTCGTTGCACCGGCGGCTTGCGTCATGGGCGGCAAGGCGTTGCAGCTGGCGATCACGGTCAAGGTCCGTGATGCTGTGCGTGACGTGGGCCAGCGGATTGGCGAACGCGATCTTGAGCTTTGGTGTTTAGAGCGTCGGCGATAGCCTCTAGGGCCTCGCATTGTCCGTGTACCCTTGCCCATTGCAGAAGGGTACGATTCACGTACACGCCTCAAGGAGTCCCACCTTTTGGAGGTGATTGTCGTCGGCGACGACGCTCGAGTGGGCGCTGCACTATCGCATTACGACCACATCGTAGGAAGGGGGCTCCGCCCCCATTCCTCCGGGTGGTGCCGTATCTCCACCGTCCGTGGTGATCTTCAGTCGGCGTGCGGACTCAATAGCAAACTCTACAAGCCTACGACGGCCATCGCGAATTGCCTTTGCAGCGTCGTTGTCTGGCTTGTTCTCACGGGAACTTCCCGTGTGACTGCTTTTGGCGCCCTTGCTGCTCTCGGCCATCTCGCTCCCGTGGACAGCTTCAGGCGATGCATCGGGCGCCTTTTCCTTCTTGAGCAATCGGCTTGAGTTTGCCGCACGACGATGGCGATGGTCGCGATCCTCATTGACTTCGCCATCGTCGGCGTCGTGCTCTTCGTCGGGGTCTTCCTTCGGAAAATCCTCCTCCATTGCTTCGTCCGTCGCATGGGGGTCGCCCATGTGCGCGTCGATGTGCTTGTCGAGCACTTTTGCGGCTTTTGCACACTTCTTGGTGTCGCCGAGGTTGGCGTTGGTTGCCTTAGGCGGTACGGTTGCCTTCGGTGGTACGGTTGCCTTAGGCAACACGGTTGCCTTAGGCGGTACGGTTGCCTTTGGGTTGGCAACTGTGCTCGCGGCGGCGTCTCCCAAAACTTGGAGTCCTCCAAGGACGTGTGGTGAGAACGTCACCACCTTGCCCTTGTTGGCTTTAGACGGTCCGGCACTTGCCATCACGTCGCTCGTGCAACTAGCATGTAAAGGTTGTTGTGAGGATCACCCCACAACGAGGAGGAATTGCCTCGTAAGACATTGCTCTCACGATCGGTGAGGCAATTTCATTTATATTTCTTTTTTCGTAGGCCGCCATGTCGGCACAAGGTCGTGGGTTTAGAAACTAGTCCTCCTAGGCCGTGACTCACAGCACTTGGTAGCAACTAGGATCTAGGAAAACAGAAAATCAAAATACAAGGGAGTAATAAGAAGTGTGAGTACCGCTCACAAAACTAAGACAAAGAGCAAGAAAAGAAGCAAGTACAAGGTCTAGAACAAAAGACTACTTTTCTTCTGGTCTTCTTGTCTTCCTTGGCCTCCTCTTGAGTGTTCTTTGCACGTCTTACGCCCCTTGGCGGCGTCCTCCTTGAGCCGGCGTCGTTGGAGGAGCCGTAAAAAATCCCCAAGGTGGCACCCTCCTTCGTTTTAGGGTGCTCTGAGGTCGTGAGAGTCCTTAAGCTTGGGGAGGGATGCTGTCCTAATTTTTTGGATGAAGGAGGTTTGAAGTAGCCTTGAAAATGAGGAGGATTTTATGGTTTTAGAGGTGGGAACTCCCCAACCCGCCCCAAAAAAATCCTCCTAGCCCCCTAGAAGTGTGGAGAGGCTAGAAGGAAGTGGCTCCACCAAGTAGAATTTTGTTCCAGCTCTGCAACGCACTTTCTCGCGCTTCAATCCGTGAAGGATGGATGCCGTAGTCCCTTCTGGCGTTTCTGTTGTTGCTTGTAGCTGCCGGCAATGTTTTACATCTGACGTAGCCGCCGTTTCCGTGGAACCCTTAGTCGCAAGGGTCTTCTGGCTTTGATAACCACTGTAACAGGCTGAGTGTCCAGCTCCTGCTCTGAAGTTGTCGTCGGAGTTCGTAGAATGGCGTTCTCAGTCTGCGTCTGGGGTCTACCCCCTTCGCAAGACTGAGGGGCAATCGTCATCAACAACCCAAAGCAGGGAGACTCGAATGTTTCGAGTCTCCGGAGGCCCATTTCCGTTTTTAACCAAACCCCTAGTTTTGGGACCCAAACATGGGGTTTTTGCCTCAAACACGTGTGTTTGCACGACTTGTTTTGTTTGTTATATGTCGAAGTTTGTCGTAAACGAATTTCATTTCACGTTTTTGTTGTTCTGGCGCGAAATCGTCGCGTGCGAGGCACGCTGGCGATTTTGCGCCAGTTGTTTTGACCTCACCCTTGCTCCCCCTATCCCTCGTCCTCTCTTTCTCGTTTGCAAGGAGGGCAAGGGGGGGCGAGGGCATGAGGCCACGAGGCCTCGTCCTCGAGGCCCTCGTGGCCTCTCAGCCGCCGATCGGGCTGAGGCCGGGATCGGCGGCTGGTGGTTGGCCGGCCGGTGGCAGGCCGGTCACTTGGCCGACCGCCGGCCGGCAGGGAGCTGGCCGGCGGCCAGCGAAGTGCTGGCCCCGGCTAGCCCTCGCTGACGTGAGGGGTGGTGCTCAACCACCCCTCGCCTCAGCGAGGTGGGAGGGCCGAACCGGCCCTCGCGCTATAGGATAGTTATCTCGTAAAGTAATGTTCATGTGTTACAAGAATGGGAAAATGTATCTGAGCTGCTTTGTTTGCAACCCACACCGGTAAGGACTGTCGAGCGACGATCTTGAGGAAGGAAGTGATCTTTTTCATAAACTCATGCATTCTAAATGTTGACTTTTGAATCTCATATCTAGAAGATGCCGCATTCTAATAGCATCTTTATTGACTATTGTTATTTTTAAAGTTATTTATCTTATGCGCCAAACTATAAGTTAATAAAAGTGATTAGCGAGTCCTAAGATAACTTTGTATTTGTGGACAGGGTTTGAGATCCTTTGTATGACATCGCAACCAAGAAGGTACTCCTTTGTGCCCGCATTACCACGCTGGGCTTGGTTGATTGTAAGCTTTGAGCTGCTCGATAGAAACATAGGGATCATCGAATGGCCATTGGCACCTTACGGTCACTCTATTAGTGTTACGTTGATGCATGGTAAGACATTATCCAATTGTAACTGTTTACCTCAATTGTAGGTCCACATGAATTATTCTTGTTTTTTTGTGGCCATAGATTTTAATAGGGTGCTTGAGGCATCCAAAAGTATGGTACATCGAACACATGCCTCTCAGTAACATAGTTTTGAGCATCGCTTACAAGCAAAGGAAGGCCGGTGTGAGTGTGGATGAAAGGTAGGGTAGAAAGAGGCACCTCGCGTAAATTCATCTTAGAAGAAAACACTTGAGAAATGCAAGATATTTTTGTTCTAGTTTGCCAAATCATATAGACTTGAGAATCGTTTTGAAAGGGGCATGTGGTTGTCAACATCATGAATGAGTTGGTTCTTATCATGTAGCAAATTGGTATAATAGCGTCCTTTGTTTGAAGTTGATGAACTACTTTATTCAGGAATGCGCTGTAGAGAGCAACTTTGCTTTTTCTTTCTTGACTGTCCGTGTTGGCCGTAGGAGAATCTCGAAAGAAAAGAATGAATGCATAATACCGTTCAGATCAGTCAGATGGAGTGAATTCCTACCTGACTTTCAATAATTTCATGTCGGTGGCGCTGCCACCGGAGATAATACTGAAATTGACACTCAGAGACGAATCGAATGGTCAGGAGCTCCTCGATCGATGAATTGTGTCGAGAGTCGATGCAAAGGTTCCGATACGCGCATCTTTGTTTCGTGTGCTAGAGTCGGCTTGTGTCACTGGTTCGGATGGGAACGAAGGTTTTCTTAAGACCCAAGAGACCCTTAAGGGAATGACATCACAAAACGAAGTTTCGTATTGCGGTTTGAAACTGCTTGAACTTTAGTCAAAGCAACAAGCGATGGGTTTGATGAGCTAGCCTCTGAAAGCGAAGGCAAATTATCATTTCCCAGCAAATGCCATTTCTGCCCTTTTCGGTTCATTAGCATGCTGGCCACGTCCGCACTCCGACGCCCTTGGAGCTTGGGGCGAACGTCCATCCTCGAACTAGCCCACTTGCAGCCTGCCTCGCACCACCCCCTAGTTGCCGTGCTTCGCAAGTCGTGGCACGGAGGGCCCGCAAAATGTCGCTGTTGGAAAGACTCCTGTACAGCGTCCGATCCTGCATCGAACGCTCAAAAGCGGTCTCATCGTCTTCCAACGCACCTCACGTTTTCAAGACACCAGGGAGCTTGCCTCCTCGCAAACAAATGTTTTCTGTGCTACTACCCTCGGCTTGCCGTCTCGAACGCGTGCAATCCGCTGGTCTCGCGAGAGATCCGGAGGTCGTCGGTCGTCGCGACCGTAAATCGTTCACTTCGGAAAGCTGTGGTTGTGCTGTCGTGCCACCCACTATTCGCAGGAGGCGGGCTGGCGACCACCATTCCGAAAAGCATTGCCACACCCGGCCCACCTCTCTCCTCCGTTGATCTCGGCATTTGACACCCTTCACCCATCAGTTCAGTCAATGACGTTGGCTTTTGCCCTGTTTTCGGACCCCTCTCTCTTGAACGACACCAGGTGCTGATTCGAAGAGGTCCATGTCGCGATCCTGGAGGGGAAAGGGAAGCAAGAATGTGAAGGGCGAAAAGGGAGCGGCAGGAAATTAGTTGGGGTGCCTGGGCGATTTGTGCTGAGCTCTCCCATCGCCCCTGCGACATCAGCTGTCTGTACTTCACTGCCTGTTCGTCGTCCCGAAAGCGGAGCTCTGAGGTATGTTCTGAGTTGAGGTGTGTTTTGAAGGGAGACTTCTGCGGTAAGGGGAGAAAGGGATGGGCGAGACGCGCTGCAGGTCGGGCCGGGGAGCGTCCAGCTAACGCAGGAGACACGTGGAGGGGGGCCGAGTGGACGATGGCCTTGAAAACCCTAATCCTAACCACACGGCGGACGTGCCGAACGTGCCGACTTCGCCCACATCAAGCATCTGAGGCGGGCGCTTGCGGTGACTGCAGCAGCGACTGCAGCAGCGACGGAAACGGCAACGGCAGCAGTAGTGGCAGCATCAACTGCAGCAACAACGGCAGCAGAAGAGCATGATAGGAATCTACCAAGTGGGAGAAGAAATTCACGGAGTAGTCCGAGCTCCACTCAACTTCCTGTTGCCATTTCAATCTTTGTCGTTGTTGATGTCCCGTCCATCTCTTCTCTACCATCGCGCGACCCTCCTCCCACCCTCCCCCGCTCCCCCCCTCCCCCCCTCCTCCTCGTCATCGTGATCGCGGTCATGGTTGCCGTGGACGCCGAGATCGTCAACGCCGAGTCCCAACCTAAGGCTGAGGTCAAGCCACAGACTCACTGCAAACTGCACGTGAATGCCGCACAGCTGTTCTTTGGCACCCCTGCTGTTCCAGTCGAGCCGACCGAACCAACTGCGAGCAAGCCAAACTAGCCTGTGCCTGTCGGCAGCCGACTACCTGTTAGTCAGCAACAGGCTCGCCGCCGCCGCCGGAGCAACAGCAGTACCTGCAGCAGCAGCAGCAGCAGCAGCAGCAGCAGCA
>SZWC01013433.1:50300-74686 GCA_023375785.1 Penium margaritaceum | reverse complement strand
TGTCTGTGTTTGTGTGTGTGTGTGTGTATGTGTGTGTGTGTGTGTGTTTGTGTGTGTGGGTGTGTGTGTGTGTGTTTACATGTTAATACAGTTGAATTGAGTTCCTTTCATTAAGTAATACACTTTTCTACTACATAATATCTGATTTTCCATGGAAAAACCAACATTTGATGGTTGTCATGTGTAATAGAACATAGATGGTTAAACAATTATAGTCATGATGTAAAGCATGATTTGGAGAATGTAGATAATAAGTGATTTAAGGTTGGTAAAAAATTTAACTTAATGATTTTTGTGACTGTAAATGTTACATTTATGCAAGGAATGAAACTAGAGTAAGGCATATGTAAATTCCAAGATGCTTGTTTAAAATGATACAAGCCAGGGTTCACCTTGAGCAATCTCTTTACAAGAGGGGTTGCGAGGTTAAGATTATTTGGAATATTGAGGTTCGTATTCACAAAAACTTAACTTCATGAAGATGTGAAACCATCTTTTTAGGGCATTGACAATGTGTGATGTATTTCTGTCACTTAAGCACATGGTTAAAGCTGCTCAAAAATTCTAGAACAAGACAATAAGAATCAAGGTACTCAAATAACCTTGATGCAATGGTGTGAGGTCCTTAAGGATTCACATGGTAGGCCATGAATTAAATGATAAGAAATCCCTCTAACATTCTCCAAGGAATTTGGTGCATGAAGGACGTATCACCAAATTCCCTTTTGATTGAAAAAAACTAGTGTGTTGCATGTCCTTGGCTTGTTTTGACTAGAAAAGTCGTGGATTTGATGATTCATGTCTTGCATTTCATCGTACCGTACCAAGTTATTGTATGATGTGTCATACCCATACCACTAACAAAGATAGCATGTATGTCTTCCTCCTTATTGGTTTTCCCAGATATCTACCACATCAGATTTTGTATCAACTTCCACATTTATATCCGCGCGTCAACTTACCTCCACCTCAACAAAGTTATGGAAGATTTTGTGTTATGACTAACTTTGACAGCATGGAAATATATATTAATTCACAATGTACAAGCATGAAAAATCTGGTAATAAAAGGTTTCCAATTCTCTTGAGTAGAAAAAAAGCATAACAAAATTGATTTTAGCTTACAGAAATCAACACAAAGATTTGATTAGTCTAATTGTAGTTTCTTTTTTCTACTTATCACATGCCATTTTCATCATTGCTTACCATTTTGTGAGGGTTGGATGCATGTATTGTTGTGTTTTTCAAATATCTAGTTATAAAATATGCATACGAAGTATGTTAACTTTTAGGAATCAAAATTGGCTAAGTGGATATTTTACCAGTGAACCTCAAGAAAGAGCATTTTGGTGGCTTCGGCGAGTTAGCGATTGTGTATCAACTTGACCGTTGTAAACTTGAGTGTCAAGTGAGCATCATAGGATGTGCACAAAATGAAGAATCCTTATTCAAGCATTTGATTGGTATGTTTATTTTTCCAATGAGTCAAATGGCAGAGGGCTCTTAATAACTAACGCATGCTTCCATAGTGGGTCATGATCTTCTAGCAAAATCTACTATCAAACAAGTAATAATTGTTGCTTATGATGGTGTGAGGTACACTGTGTAGCCTCACGATATTTTTGAAGAAAATGATTCTTGATTAGTGAACGGTGGTCTTTTGTAATCGTTTAAATGAAATGTGTGACATGAAAGTGGTTCTTGAAAATCACAAGTTAAGAATAAAACAACTCAAAAAACGTTTGCAAGGATGTTTTGAAGCCAATGAATATGGCCAACTGAGGTTGTGTGCACTAGTACAAATTAAACCAAACATGGCGTTATTGTCCATTTGTGACTTCTGCGCATATTCAATCAAACATTAACTATGGTCAAGTTACACCTTATGCAAGTATAATTACTTCATCATTTAGATTGGCTTTATGTCCTTAGAACATTCTCCAACTACTATGATGTTGTGTCAATTTTGAGGACATGTGTTGTAACTCATTGCTAGACAGGTCAACATAGCATGTAAAGCATTGTAAATACTATGGAATTTCAAACTAAAACCATGAATCATGGTACCTCTTGATTCACTTGTTGCCATGTGCTAACCATAACTATTTTAAAAGTGTAGTTGGACGTATAGTGTTTATGTTTTTCATCATGTGGTGTCATAGCTATAGCGTATCTAGAGATTTTGTTTATTGAGGCTAGTGATCCATATATTTGCTAAACTAGAGGTTAAATAAATGCATCCATTAAGTTTGTTCAAACAGTCCTTAAGTTGATGCTTTAGATGTTAAATGGTGTGTCAAAAAATATGGATACATTGTTTTTTTCTCTCTCATTATTTTTGCTTCCATTTTTATCAACATCTGTATTTTCCTAATTTGTCCCTAGGATCCAACAGTTCCTACATGCACTTCAGTTCATTTTTTATTTTGACTCAGGTGTACGTAAGGTCCAAAACACAATCATAATGAAATCTTCACTTCTAAAATTTTCCTTCAGAAACAATAATGATTGTTTCTACATAAAATCTATCGTTAATCGTGATTTATGCCAACCTCGAAACCACATATCATTGAGCTGATGTTCAAATAAGAGAATTGCTTTATTTCAGTCTTCTTGTTTATGTTCTTTATATTTGATTCGGTTGAACATGTGAGTACCTCTATCCTAAAAGTACATTCATTCTAGTATAATCATGTCTGAGCAAAGATACAAGTTAGAGAATGGTACAATACCAAGGCATCCTCAATATTGATTGGTTCAAAAAAATCACTGACTACTAGTGTTTCTTTAGGTCCTTAGTGATGCTTGACGAGCTAAGTTAGTGCCCGTCAATCTCAACCAAATGGTGATTAGAGTTTTTTGTTTGAATTGTTTATAGCTTTCTCTCTTTACAAAGTTTGGTTGAATTTGTCTATAATGATTATTCCTTGGTTTCATCAACTTTGCAAGGTAGTTTTATTTAAAGAATACACTATCATTGTTTGGTTTCATAACTCATAGGAACATGATGTGAGGAATTGGCAATGAAACTAGAATCAAAGGATAAAGTTGATCACCATATAAAACCAATGGAAAGACTTGAAACAGGGAACTCATGCATATTAGAATATGAAAGGGGGTGAGAAACATGCACACATATCCAACCTGTCCGAAATTGGAAAACCACTCGTGGGGATCACGCCATTGAGGCATTAATTGCTGGCACACAAGAGTAAAAAACAAATAGTTTGTCCATTAAAGAAAAACGGAAGATCAAGTAACATAAAATTTGAAAACAAAAATCACGAAAGAGCTACAAGTATCTAAGATAGTGGAACTCCATAACCAACCATACTAGATAAATGTTTTTATATTTAATAGAAAACACTCCTTTTGAACAACAAGGACCTCATCATTAGATCATGGAAAATAGTATGCAATCATTTAAGTATTTGTACTGATTTTTCTTATGTTTCTTTGTGTTGGTTAACCATGAGAAAACGTTTTCTTGTGTAAAATATGATGCAAACAATTTATGGTTTAGTTGAGAAGTTAATCTTGTCAGTATCAATGGTTTTGTTGAGAGGTTAATGCTTATGGGTTTGTTGATAATTGACGTGACAAGTATTCCTGTCTTTTTATCCCAAAACTTGCAAAGAAGGAGATTCTTATCACAAAATCCATGATTACCTCCTCAAGATGCAACCTGAAGGAGGTGAAGAATGTCATATTTCACATAATTTACACACCCATGAATCTTGCACACAATTAAAACTGGATTTTAAGAAAACGTAGAACTTTGACTTGGTATCCATTTTGCAGGAGGGAGGAGGGAGAAAATGAGTAATGTGATTTTTGGGTTAATGCCTTGTCAGTGGTACGGATGGTGGCACATCAGTTTAGTCAACTGCCTTCTCATTTGAATAACCAAGAAGAAATCATTTGAAGTACAGACATGGTGTACCTAGAGGGGATGGCGACAATAAGGTGTAAGTGGTTTAGCATCTACAAAGACCAAGCATTGTGTTTAAAGACTATATATAAAGTGTAATGATAATTGTAAGAGAATCTTGGTTATTATTAGGAAATCGATAAGATGAAATCAAGTGAAGAAATTATGGGATAACATCCCAAGGTGCAAAATGGACAAGGTCAGAGGGATGAAAGAAACTAATGAGAGGACTACTGAATCCATATAAAAAAAGGAGAAAAAGATGACTACAAGAATTCCACGCTGAGACGATTATACAAAGGTACACTTGATGAAAGATATCATACAAGGAAGAGGAATCATTGCCTAGAAAACATTATTCAAGTCGGTAAGACTGTGCACACAACCAAGCCAACTACAACTAGGCTCATCACTTAAATCACACTTGACTTTCAACAAAATTGGACCACAAGCAAGGATTTTTCCATCAATCATTGACTTAATACACATGGGATATTAACATGAAGAGAAAATGTATAATATTTGCAGAAACAAGCCTAATTGATGATGACAATTCACACATAAAAAGGACAATAAAAAGGGAACACACCCATGAGAAGCACTGTCTTGATGCGGATAAAGAAGAAATCGATGTCATCCTAAGGAAACATTATGATCAAAATGATAAGGTATGACACAATACAACATAACATAACGTGAAATTGCATAATGTGACACAAAAGAACACGACGCGATATGACATCGCAAGACACAACACAACATGGTGCGGTGCAGTAGAATGAAAAGATAGTACATGTCACAACACCACAAAACATAATACAAGATGATACCATATGATTTTACCATCCCTTACACTACCTTTTGAGAACTATCTCTATATATTCCTCAAATATTCTAGGATATTCTTTCTCTCTTTTGCTCTCCCTCTCCCTCTCTGTGTCCCTCCATCTCTCTTTCTCTCTCTTTCTATCTCTCTCCATCTCTCTCTCTCTCTCTCTCTCTCTCTCTCTCTCTCTCTCTCTCTCTCTCTCTCTCTCTCTCTCTCTCTCTCTCTCTCTCTCTCTCTCTCTCTCTCTCTCTCTTTGTCTTTCAACATATCCAATTTCTTTCTCATCTCCCCCTCCTTCAATTTATTTCTCAATCCACCACACCTTCTACTCATTCTCATCATCAACCGTTCCTCCTCCTTCTCCTTATTATTCTTATTCTCTTTATCCTTCTCCTTTTGTTGTCTATTCTTGCTTTCTCTTGCTCATATGGGCATAATTTCTTGTAGGACGCTTCTTGTCAAAGTCCTAACTTTAGCTCGTATACTTAGGTCTTTGTTAGACTTCATAAAATGGTGTCCACAACTCGTAGAAGGTATTTTTCCCTATGCTTCACTCTTTGGGGTAATCTTTATCGATGACATATGTAGACGTCTCAAATATTTTGAGTCTTTGAAGGCTCATTCCCATTTTTACCCTGCTCCCCAGTTTAACGTCCAAAATGAGAGACATTAATTCAAACTTGTAATTTTACTTCCAAAGAAGATAAACTTAATGTCAAAGAAAACGAACCTCACTTTCATTTTTTATGCAATGGCACAAAATCATCACCTCCCAAGAACATATGGCAATTTCTTGATGATGCTTTTGCATTTCTTTTGTGCCTTATTCCCTCATTCGTTTCCTCATTCTCTCGCTTTTCTTGTTCTAGGAGGTAAGGAGGAGAAACCGATGAGGAAGGAAGAAGGAAACAAGTCTGAGAGCTCAACGCCTTGTGGCCTAGTGGTCGTCGATGGAGCCGGAAGCTCTATCGACAAGTGCTTTCTTGGATGGGGCCGGCTGAATGGTCACTTGAGAGGTTGCCATCTAGACGGTCAAAAGCAAGTGGCTACCTAGAGACCAACAAGCGCAATAGCATGGGGTATCACAAAACCACCTCCTCTTTGTTATAAGATAGCAGGGTAAAACTAGCCCAGTCGCTTCATTCCACCTCATTTATTATAAACTCTTTCGATTCTTGACAAAACGTGAGTGTGAAATACTAAGTGGAAAACATTGTGAAAGAAAGTTAATAACCTGATTAAACTCTGAAGATGAACACGTGCATGGCAATTGGACTTAAGTTGTAGCTTGTTGGTCAGTACAATTGGCGGGGTCGCCCCTTGATGATGCAGCCTCTGCACAGCAACCTTCTAAATTGTCGTCAACCTCCTATAATCACTATCCAACACTCTTGCTCATCAAGATTACTATTAATTCTTTTTACTGTCATAGCCCTTACTGCACATCGATCCAAGTGAGGTGGAATCTCCCTATAGTACTCATTGATCACCTCCATGGGTGACTTAGATTTGGACTCCCATAAGTTATGTTTGGACTTAAGATGCGCCTTATGAAACAGATCTTCCCTAAGAATACACAACTTGGGTGTAGACTCTCAGTGATGTGGGAGGAAAAGAACCTTGCATTGGGTATTCACATCAAAACAACTTGCGATCCCTGAATGGTCGTGTTCGCTGTGCATAGGACCAATATTCTCTCATCAAACACGTCACATATCTTGATGCTTATCACGAGCAGCAATCCGCACGCAATTGACCCAGTGCTTGCCATAACAGAAAACACACAAATCCACTTAGGCATCATTTTGTATGCTCTTAACAACTTGAGCTGAAGGTTCTTAATGCTAAGCAACATTTTGTTCACATAATTCTCTTGTTGCCAAGCTACTTGATGTTGAACCTTCATCTCCTATAGTAAGGATTTTAAGCGCACAATAATGGCTTGAGTAGAGGCACCTGTCCTTTCATAATCTCAATCTTCACTAATGAAGAGGAAAACCCTTGATTTCGAACAATCTTCATTACAAACATACAAAACATTTAGAACAATTCATTGGTTTGTTCACAAAATATCTGCTAGTATTTATGATGTTTCCTAGTCATTCATGCCAAGATCCACGAACACGCAAGCTTATGATTCAAAGTGCAATTCACAAACTCTATATTTCCATCATTTTAAGGGTCAAATTTCATTACAATTTGCAACCCACAACAAAGGTTCTTGTGTATCTTTTGCTGGAAATTACTAGGAAATTCTCTATATGGATGAAAGATAATGCACAATGGTAAGCTGTAGTAACTCTTGATTTCTTCAAAGAAGAGAGGGGCAATCTCCTCCATTTTTGCATAATTAGTTGTGAGACTCCAGTGATTCATCTCTCTTCAAAGATCCAAAAACATGAGTACTACACCATAGGCACGAGCCAAGTGAAGAGAAAGAGTAATTACGTCCATGTTGACGCACTCCCATGGAGTCCCAGGGATGAGAAGTTGTTGATGGATTCTAGCATGTCTTTTTTTACAAAACTTGGCGGCATGTCAGGCAATTCATATAGACATCAATACCACATCCTTGCCACTAACATTAATCTAAAGATGTCTTTCCAGATTTTTTAGGTCCCTCATGACCTACAACTTTTGGATGATGACATCAAGAGATTGTATCCTTTTGAAGGTCTCTTCAGTCCAGCACAGCTACTTTCTTATCGTGTAACAAGATTCTTGCACCTTTTGACAATCTCTAATTGTCTATATTGGAAGAGTCTTCAAACATAGATTCCAGACAATATTCCATGAGAATCATTTTTACAAGACCATTAAGGTGGATGATCTACCTTAGTGATAACCGCAAAGATACAAGAAGGTGTGGTTTGTACACAATTGACGTTTCAATATCCATAAAGAAGCCACAAACTCGAGTGGTTTCATTAACTTTCACAAGATGTCTGAATAATGATCTAGTCACATTTATCCAACCTTGCTTTTGTTCCCATGTGAATAAGAATTACCTCAAACGCGCTTGTCACCTTGTCCGGTTTGGTTGCATTTGAAAAAAACACCAATGGGTTGTGGCTTGTCACAGCCGTCAGCCCACTTTACCACCCTCTAGGTAGCAACACCACATCTTGAAGGCATTCACCATCGCGTGAAACTATTGATCCCCAATCATGTACCACGTCCCTGGAGGGTGACCGTCTTGCTTTCATATGCAATTGGTTGGCCATTTTTCATAAGGCTTGATTCAAGTTCTACTACCAATGCATTACGTTAATTCTTACACAATTGCGATGGATCCAAAAGAGATAAGACGCTTCTAGTGGACAGTAATTCTTTGACTTTGAGAAAAGATTTCTGAGTAACAAGAGGTCCATTCTCAATGTTAGTCTTTCCACTTGAGCTTGGTTATGAATGCTACCAAGATCGAATACCCTTACAGAAACCGCTGAAAGTCGTTTGCGGGACCAAGGAAGTACCAAACCTTCTCAAAGTTTTTTGTGTGCGACTGATCCACCATGGATTCCATTTTTTGTAGATTAACGTGGATGCCATCCTTGCCGGCCATGATTCCAAACTAATGTTGTAAAAACAATACTTGCTCATGTTTGCATAACATTTATATTCTCCAAAGATCAAAGGACTTTGAGTAAGTATTATATGCGCTTTTTGTGGATTTAGAAAAATTAGGTTGTCGTCAGGGTAAACCAAGACAAATTGGCCAAGTTGATTGGAGAGCATTTGATGATTTTCTCCTTGGACACTAGAAATGAAAAACCTCGGATTTATAGTGTCCCATATGCTTTTAAACACTATTTAGGGCACATAATCTCTCTGATGCGGCTCAAATGGTATCCTTGAAACAAATGTTTAGGTGAAAAGAATCGTTTCCCTTCAAATTTATAAAGCTATTCCATAATTTGCAGTCAAGAGAATGGATTTTCTCTATCAACTTGTGGAATGCATGGTAGTGCACGCACATACAGAAATAGAATTCCATCCCTTAGTTCAAAGAAAGGTTCTACACACTGAAGAGTGAGCTACATTTTATGATCCATCCTTTTTCAATGCACTCGTAAATGTTTTACCCAACCTATTTGTGCTTGACCAAGGCAATTGATGAGTTTGTAGTGGAATTTTATGGCCTATCCTTTATTCTGTTGGAAGGCGAGGTGGTGGGTCTTTAGATACATTTGAGAACTCCGCTTACAAAGATTTGATCCATTTTGGTGTGTCTTCCTTCACTTCATCCTTCACTTCTTGTAGTTGAGCCAAGACATATCAACAACCTTGGCAAATACGACTCTTTTCTTGTATAAAAAAAAAGCTAGTCTACACATGAAGTCGCGTAAGTGAAATTCATATTCTCAAAATATGGTTTAGATGATGTTTTCCATTTAGAACGATCAAGCACTTCAATTCAAAGCACATTGTAGCCTTGATTTTGTGGAGCCAGGGGTTTTTAAATAACACATCAAATGGATTTTGAAGGTTGATCACCTTCATTGTCACACTCTATGTGAACCCTTCAATGCAAGTTGTTTTACAAGTATTCAACACTGATACGATACGGTTGTTGAGAACAATGAGCAAGCCATTGAATGGATCCTATTTGATGCCCGCTTGTTGCGGAAAGCCAAGTCTAACAAAGAATTTATACTTACTAATGTTGGCCAATATGTTCTTTGGAACAAGAGCTAAGTGACTTTTGAATTACATCGTCATGTTACTCCCTTTATGGCGATTAAGAAGGCACCATTATGTTTTGTAGAGTTTGAAATTAATATAGAATCTGTACGCCGTTTGTCGCAACTCCTTTGATTCACCCACTTACGTTGACATCTTGTGGGTATGTATGAATTCGGCTAGAACCTTCTATTGGAAATTGGTCGATCAATGCATAATTCACTAGTCAATATTTTAGACAAATATGGCTAAGTATGGAGGTACTTTTTTGGCAGTGTTTCCCATCCTTGAGTTTCATGTTAAAGTCTAAGCTACGACATTATTTTTTGGTGTGGCCCTCAGCCTCCTAGCCCCATGCCAATCATGAAGTAGTAATTATACCTTGAAAGGCTGTCATTGTTACATCAAGAAAGGGCTTCAATAGAAAGGCAACATCCATATGTACCTCTTTATGAAGGATACTTTCTCACATCATCAAAGGGGTACATACCACTTCCTTGTTAGTAGCAGCTACAAGGCCAACAAGACACCATACTACTTATGGCTTTGAGTTCTAGTAGCTCAATTCACAAAATTATGCCTTTGTCATTGTAGTGGGAGATGGTGTCGACATTCCAGCTCAAAAACAAGTTGTGGGATTAGGAAGAAGTTCTTTCAGCTCCATCTCTTAGACCCGTATAGTGTAAGAGTGTATGGTTTTGTTTTCCAACTTCTAGGAGACACTCTCATGTCTTAATCTTAACTAGTTACGATGCTTCAGTGAGTCTAGGATCATCCTTAGCTTTGTGATGTTGCTTGAATGTGTATTCATGCCTATGTAGAGTGTGCATATGTCGTTTTTACTAGTCTATATGATGTCGGTAAACCAATGTGAAGTCCTAGTGTGAATTTTCACTGAGATTTGACATGAAAGACACATAAATCTTTTGTGGTGTTAACGACAGATGATTAGTTGAAAGATCGTCCGTTTACTAGTCAAAATTTCCTTGACAATGTTCAAGTTTGATGTCAAAGATAAAGAGTTGGTTTGACCCCCTGCCCTCCAAAATTTCAACAGTTTCCATCCTTAAAGCTAGACTAGTTCAAAATCATCAACAAAGGGTAATGATTACGTAATTGAAATCACTACAATGAGGGATTTTGCTTGAATTTATAGATCAAAATGGCTGTGTTGCCACCACTAGGTATGTTCAATCATGTATCTTGATAAGTGATTCAAAGTTTTGTGCACTCTGCCAGTCACCAAGTATAGAATGGGATTCCACAAAAGATAGATAATGATACAAAAGTTTCAACTCTTGAAAAACTCAAAGTGTTGAACATCCTCATATGAGAATATAAGCGCACACTCTGATCTGATTTGACCATTAAAATGTTCCTAATAACTACACTTAGTGGTGGATATAACCCGCATCATGGCCTTGCTTGTGATCACAACCATGCTCATATTCACGACTATGACCTTGTCCATAGCCTCGTTGAGAGCCTTTTACTACATTATCCGCACAAGGTACCTTATATGTGGTCAAATTAATAACCTGTTCTCCACTACCATCAACCTCAAGGTATTTGGTTCTAAACTTGACAGGTTACTTGCAGTTTGGGTAGAGCCCGCAGCGAAAGGTGACATAACAAGACTTATGTGCTGCTTGTAGCTTGATCCTAGTCATGGCTGCGCTTTTTCTGGGAACTTTATGTTAATGATCCTTCTAAGCGAGAGCGTTTTTGGGTTGCTTGCCTTGCGCCACTCCTTCTTTTCATGTTGACCCACTAGTTCTTGAAACATCAATGCACATGTCTTGGCCTTTCTGTGCACACGTGTTTTTCAGTACATTGTTGCAGTGCTTTCAATTTGCTGAATCCAAATCACTTTGCTCATGTAATTGTGCAACACCTTTCTACATGTTCAAAATTGGCTGATTCTATTGTGGTGGTCTTGTCGTTGAGCTTCATCTAGCTTGACCATCACATAATTCCTCAAGAAGGAAACACTTGGGGTATTCAAATGTGTGGGTCTTATGACCCTAGGTG
Organism: Penium margaritaceum; assembly: GCA_023375785.1. NCBI lineage: Eukaryota > Viridiplantae > Streptophyta > Zygnematophyceae > Desmidiales > Peniaceae > Penium > Penium margaritaceum. Next base: position 63,216 of record SZWC01013433.1, on the reverse strand, counting down.
AAGCTTTTGGTTCCTTTCACGAGTGCGGTGAATTTAATGTACGTTTCGAAGTAGTTGTTTTACGATTTGAACTTCTTTATCTCATGGAAGGCGCAATGTGCCTCCACAGGCTAGGTGCACTTATTGAAAATGATAGGATAAAAAGCATCCCACATCATGGTTCGCAACTCAAGGTGTTATTCTTGCACGTCCCACATCTTCACCATCTACTTGTAGAGCTTGTCCACAAGTCGAGTCAAGGCAAGGTTTCCCCAATGATCTTCTGGTATACTGTTGATAAACATAACATGCCACATGTGATTCATCTTGCTGGGGAGCTTCACACGCAGTTGAAATAGGACGACTTTAGGACGGTCCTTTCCTTAAATTTTTTAAGGTACACAAGTTGTCACTACCATTAACGAGGGTATCACCACTTGTGGCTTGATGCAATCATTGTTGCATCAGTACCTAGGTCATGCTCTACAATGCACTATTCAAGTAATCATATGAATACCTTGCCTCATGAGGGACCAGGTAGAACAATTGGTAATCACGGTGAAGGTCCATAATGATGTATGTGGTGAGGGCCCGTAGGTTAACATGAACTTCTACATTGATGTAATCAGAGTGTTTGTGGTAACCTTAAGAGCATAATGTTATCCATGCTCCTGTATTCACTTTAGGAGGATACGGTTGGCGTACACACTTATGAGGGATACTGCCTTTTGGAGGAGCATGTAATGAACAATGACCAAACTTTTGGAGTTTGTTGATCCCATCATAACCACACCGTAAAGAGGGAATCTGCCCCCACTTCTTTGGGTGTTACTTCACATATACCGTTGGTGGTTATTTTGATTCAACACGCCGCCTTTGAAGCTAACCAAGCGTGTCATTCTTGATCATTACAAAGTGCCTGTTAAGAAACATTGTCCGGCACATACTCGTGGGTACTTTTTACATGGCTAGTTTTGGCAGCATGTTTCCACTTGGTAGCCTCTTTACTATTGGTAGCTTTAAGCAATCAAACGAGCACCTTGCCCCTATCAAGCAATCACATTGAATTTATCGAAAAATTATGGCAATGATTGCAATGTATATCACCTGAATATATGTGAGCTCTTTGTTGCAGTCCACAGTCCGCAGGTCCTCCTCAAATGTGTCAATTATCGCATCGCAGTAATCCATGCACATGATGATGTGCACATTGAGTACTTTCTTGATTATCACACGCTTTTAAGTATTGTAAACATTTTTTAGGGTTGCCTTTTGCCAAGAGAGTTACCATTTGTTACTCAATTGTGTTCATAATTGTCACTTCCCACACATGGAGTCGGCTAAGGGCATGTTGTTAGGTTGTAACCCCCTTGACAATGTTGGTCTTGGTATGTTTAGCACTCTCCATTTGACCCTTTGTTAATCAAGCACGTAAAACCAGTTGTGAGGATCACCCCACACCTTTGGCAAGGTGTTTTTTCCTGAAGACTTCTTGATCTCATGATCGAGAAGGAAACAATAGAGTTTGTTTACATCTTACTAGGCTGCCACGGTTGATACAATCACGTGTTAGAAATTTCTGACCTTTTCGGATTGCCTTCATTGGCACAAGCATATGGATTTTGATTCTAATCTTCTTAAGCCATGAATCACTGTTTTAAGTAGTGACTAGAATCTAGGAAAACCAAAAATAATCACTACAAGGGATTGGAAAACAATTTGAGTGTTTAGAACAGAAAAAGGAAAGGTATTTTTTCTACTTTTTGTATATCAATAGGAGTTTGAAAGATACCGTGCCTTTTTCAAATTTATTGTCTTCCTTTTGTCTTTTTATATTGTTTAGAATCATCTTCATTTTCCTTGAAGCCTCTTATCTTTAGGAAGTGTCCCCCATCTGCTTGTGGCATTAGGAAAAACGCTGAAAATCATGAAACTGTAAGCCTTGATATGAGGATGCTCTCAAGCTACAAGATTCCCTAATCTTAGGAAAGGGTGTTGACCTAATTTTTGGATGGAAAAACATAATTTTATGTAATGGAAAAGAAACATTGGTTTAGGGTTGTGGACTCTTCTCCTTGTTTCACAAAAGGTAAATGGCCCCTTATAAGCAAGAGGATGTTCAAAGGAATGAACCATGTGAAGATCTCCTCAAGAGCTTTCTGTCATACTTTACAGTGTTTGAGATGGATAGGTATAAATGCCATATTGTAATGTTTTGCTTTCTATACAACTGAAGTTACTTGTGGCGTTTTAAGTACCAAGTAGCCGCCAGGACTGTCAAATACTCCGTCAAAATTGTCACCCTACTTGTAAATTCACTATAAGAGAAATGTGGCTATTCGCCATACTTACGTCACCTTATGAGTTTAAAAAATGGTGTCTTGAGCTCACTTGAGGGGTTTTGCCCTTCGTATCACTCCTTTGGAAAATCAATAAAAAAAATCCATACAGTTGAGACTAAAATATTTTGAGTCTCAAGAGAACCCTTTCTATTTTTGCCTTGCCCCCTTGTTCTAGGTTTCAATGCATGGTGTCAAAAATATAAACTTGTGACTATACAAGAGTCTTCCATAAACAAGATTCAAATTTTTTACTTAACAAAATTGCGTCACCGTTTTTATTCGATGCCACGAAAGTTTCATGTGTTAGGAACATATGGTGGGTGTGCTCCTCTGCTTTTGTGCTTCACTCACGCCTCCCTCCCTTGCACTCTCTCTCTCTCTCTCTCTCACTCTCTCTCTCTGTCTCTCTCACTATCTCTCTCTCTCTCTATTTCTCTTTCCCTTGCCTTACTGATTCAAGGAGGCAAATAAAAGAGGAAAAGGAAGAGGGCTGAAGGTCATAAGCTGTGCCCCGGAAGGCCTTGTTGCTATATCACTATTGATGAAGCCACACGCTCGATCGGCACTTGGTGGCTCTCCGGCGGATGAAGAGTTGGTCACTAGATTGGTTACAAGCCACCCAAGTGGTCGGCAGCTTGCCATCCATTAAAGTGGATAGCTGGCCACAAGCTAACCTCCTCAATAATGAGGGGTGGCCTGTCGCCTTGATCACTATCACAAGGTGAGAGGTTTGAACCATCCCTTTTGATATACAATTGATCCTTTCCTCTTTTTTATTCATTATTCTTTATTATATCTCTATTTTTTCATTCACGTTTTGAAAATTTTTTTACATTGCCTCTTGTGGCCTTTAAATTGACGAATATTCCCTCAAAGTTTTGTTCTTACAACTTGGTCCCTTTGTTGCAAAAGCTTTGCCCTACACCTACCAAAATTGCTACCATATGGTCTTACTATTACTGGAAATAATTGTTTAGTTTCTATTGCATTCTTTGTTAGTATGATGTTGAATACAGAAGTATTCAGCATGAAACTTTAGTGTCATCGAATAAAAACCATACAATAAGCTAAGAGTACTACTTTTACTACGCATTTAACTCTTTGTAACATGTATTATATTCTATTATTTATTTATATTATCTCACTATTGTTGGTTTTTCATTAGTACCATAGTTGATGTTTTAACATCAACGAATACATTTAACTGAACTTAATGCTTGCTATGTCAAAAGGAGCAGTTCCACATCCTTTTTGGGCTACGTCTCCACATATAAGTATTATGGCTTTGCTCCATTGTTTGCTATGATTATTGACTACTTCCCATATTGTGGCCAATTTTGGTTGAAAACGATCCTTATCTTCTATCGCTATGTTGGCTCTTGTAATTATTTTCCCTCTTTTCCACGACATCTCTTGCAATCACTCTTAAACTGGAATCAGCCTGTGTGTTGTAATTTTCTCATGCTATTGTGTCATATGATAATGGACTTTGATACATGTCATACGGACTTCTCATGGACCTAGGAGTCAGAAGGTGAGAGCAGAAAGAAAAATTTCCTTAAACGCTAAAACCATATAAAGGTAGATATTCAAAGGGGACATTGTAATAGATAGTTAAGGTAGAAGTAGAGAGCTCAAATTCAAGAACTCTACCCTAAACTTTGAAGCCTCATATTGTCCATTATTTGATTCTTGTCACAAATGTTGAATGTCACAATATTCTTTTCAATGTTTTAAATCAAGTTGTGATCATACTGGATTTGATTTTCTTGGATGAATGATTTAATCTCTAGAATACGTGGTTTCCCCTTGCACACGGGAGTGTTAAAAGTTGATTTTGGATTTTATGTTTCATGGAAACTCTTGTCCGCTTGATTCAAGAATGCCATAAATTCTAACATTTGTTTTGTTTCCAATGTTTTTATGGATTTGGGATTTTTCTTAATGTAGAATTATGTACTTTGAGTGTGGTAAGAATAAAATTGGGTACTTGAGGCTAGACTTTGAATGGTTCATTAGGCTTCATTTGAACCGTATTGCCATGAAGTTTCCTTTACATTTTATCACCAACTCAAAGTTATGCCATGCTGAATAAAGGCCACGAGATGAATTTCATTCAGTTTATTCACGCACATTGAAATGAAACATACCTCCGTCCTTGCTATCCATATCTGCATCATTGATCCTTTTACATTAGGAAAAGAAAAAAGCGTGAGGCGAGTGAAATGGCTTAAGGGCTCAATCAACAGTTGGATCTTTCCCCTTGTGAGTATTGCTACACATTGCGAGCTCCTCCATTATAGATTTCACCTACCAGAAGGAATGGTTATTGACGCCTTGTAGCTCTACAAATATTCAATGCATATCCTTGGCCATTTCTTCTTATTGGTTTGTTCTTTTTCTGTTGTTGTATGTTAATCACATCATGAGCTCATCGCCAGAATTACACAAATGTCATATGATCCATCCACTCAGATCATCAAATAGGTTTTACGACAATAATCACGTTTGTGTGTGTAATGGGATCACAATCATGTAGGGCTGAATGATTTGTGTGTACATTGATCTTCATAAATGTCTTTTAACGACGGCCTTATGGAGGGATTTTTTGACAATAAACATAATGGAACAATAGGAGGATGAGAGAGAAAATCTCACCTCAATAACTGAAATTGCATGAGATTATTAGGAAGAGAGTTTTCATGAGACATATCTCTTTTGTCTTGATGTTTTCGTTACATGGAATCATTTTCAAGGGTGATAAATGTTTACCCCCTTCACCCTCACCATTATCTCCTCCAATCATACTATAATGATTGGTTGGATCAACGTCATGGATCATCAACAAAGATAAAAGACATCTTTACCTCTCTCCTCCCTCCATTGGTAAGGGTTGGCTTTGTTGTTTTTCATAGCTCTTTCTTGAAAATTGACACTCTAATACAAAGTCGCGGATTATTATTATATGTTGTCCACTTAAGGGTTTTAAAGAGTTTGAAAAAAAAAACATTTTAAGGGACTAAATTATGCCTTCATTGAAACGGAACATCTTATCCCATAGCAGTACAAGACCTTGGAGGTGCTAAAGTGTTAATAAGATCCATACCGTAGTGCCACATGAATTCGTAGTTTTAAGTAATTTATGGGTTGCACAGTTCACTTGTGGTTTTTGTTTTGGGTCCGCACACAAAAGAATGAAATAAGGCAAACCGGTGCACTTTATTTTGTTGTCACTTTGGTATTTTTCAAGGGCTATTGCAGTTCCTATCTTGGTTTTTTGCAGACTTTGGTCATATTAACGAGCAAGTCGCACGACCAACGTTCGTGCATAAACGCTGGGTGTAGGACCAACAAATACACATCTCGCCACTTTGCAATGAAATCATGGAACACATTGTTTTAAGCTTAGAAAACAACAGTTACTACTGTTACATTACCTACCTTAAAATGAATTTTGAGGTGATCTCAGAAAACAAATTATTAAATCGCACACAAATTAGCACAAATCTTTAAAAACACACACACAAACAATTGAATTTGAACAAAATTATATTTATTCACAGACAAATTCATTTGGCACTAGGGTAATCTTTGAATTTTATGATTGTGGTCGTTAAAAGAATTGTTTCTGGTGGATGTTTTATCAAAAGAACGAGGCTTACACACGAGTGGCAAATGTCATCATTCTTAAACTACAAAGTTTGTGTAGTTTTTTTAGTAGGCGATGGGTTAGATATGAGTTTTTTTTCTTTATTTGATTTAGATGTTGGCAATGAAATGGATCAAATTTACTCGGTCATCGACAAGGGAGAGAAAGTTTTCAAAGAAATGTTTCATAATCATTTCTATTTTTAGTTGTAAGAGCATAAGGTGGGATGAAACATGGTGCAGGCTTTAAGTACCTTATATTGACGTTTGCAAGTGTGCTTATCTCATGTTCTAGAATCATGAAAAATCCCCCCTTAGTTGCTTTGTGATTATGTCCTATGTGGCATGCCTCTTATGGAATGGGAGAATCAAATCCTTTGATGAAAAATTGAATCCAAAACATGCTCTTTGTAATACATATATATATATATATATATATTTTGATGAATGAACGATGGAAAATATTTTTATCTAACTATTTATTTTTTATCAACTTTTTTTATGGCCAATATTCACGAGTTGAACGTACAAAATTCATTGCTTGCTCGCTTATAAAACTATAGGGCAAGGTGTATGGTGTGGCTTAGCTAGTTCACGGTGCATGTTTATTCCTATAATCAGTAATTTTATGTATTCAACGAGGATTGGGAAAAAAAATGTTAGTAGCTTTATTTATGCTAGTTTTAATGATATCCCTATGGTTTCAAGAAATTGAAGAAAATCACCATTTGAGAGGGAAAATTCTAAAACAAAAAATTCCGAATTTAAGATTCTTAAGACCCCGAACTAATGCATTGGTTTTCAAGTTTTTTTCATGGTTCATGATTTTGTTTTTGTGGAATACTGATTTTCAAATGATCGCGTGAGTAGGAGGGAAAGGGTCTTTTATAAGCAGGATACTTACTTTGAATCAGAGTGGTGTGCTATTCAAAGTCCATGGAAACCATTCTTTGTGAGGAAATCATGGAAACAATGCTTGTCTCTCTATCACAGAAAGCGCATTGCTTCATTGATGTGAGACTGAATTTGATTGAGATGAAATTAGGACGCATTGATGTTTTTAGATTGTGATGTCAATCCCTTCATACATTTTTCAGAAGAACGTTCCGTCATACTCACGGGCTTTTCTATTGATTTTTCTTGTAGATAAGACGTTGCTAAGACTTTGATCTGTGCCACGCTGCGTGTTTCTTTCAAGATTACATTTGATTCCGTTAGTTTTTTTTGGCGCTATCGGCAATGTTCTGTCCTCACCGACGGTCTCTGCGCGCCGCCTCCTGTTTCTTGAAAATATAATCAAAATTGAATCAATCCATCTGTTCAGGGCTTGCGTCAGGTTCTCCGCATTCTACGCCCACCCCCTTTCTCGTTTCATAAGTCTGCGATTTGGAGGGATAGACGTCGTTGACTTCCATCCTGATCAGGCTATCCACGTTTTTCTACCTACAGGTGCCAATCATGCGCAGCCACCCTGATCAGGTTATCCGCGTCATCAGGACCTTCGCAATCTCTCTTCGTCCCCCTTCCCTCTGACCCCATTTTTCCAGAACTTTCTGCCTCTCCATCGATCTCTGTCATTTCCTCCCTCACAAACACACCGTTGTTGCGCCCATGCTTTGCCCCAGGGCTTGCCCTCCTCCCCCCCGCCCTCCCCGATTGTGCACGCGTGCGGGATTGCGGGCCGCGCCTCGCAGGGCTGTTCTCTGCTGACGAGCAGAAACGACTCAGCGCTGCGAGTCGCAGCGTAGAGCCCCGCTGTGCGGACTGAGTGCTTCTGCCTCACTCACACCTGCCTCACCTCAAATCCGTGCGCCATTCGAGTCAGCTAGTACGATCGCAAGGACAGCGATTCTCGTCATCTCACGACCATCAACTTCGATCAACAAGTCCCTGGATCTTTCGTCCACCCCTCAGTAGTCATGGCTCGCCTGCTGGCCCTCGCGGCCTTAGTGGCCCTGTGTGCTGTGGTGGCGGTGAACGCATGCGCCGTGCCGCCCTACGGATGCAACAAGGCCTTCTGCGATGGCCTTCGCAACGTTCCGCCCGTGTTCCAGTACCAGGGCTTCAACAAGGACAAGGCCTCCACGTGGGACACGCGCCTAGGCTACTGGTTCGGCATCTACAACAAGCGCTACACGAGCGCGCAGAAGTCAAAGCTCCTCCGCCAGAAGGGCGGCCCGAGCATCAACTACGAGAGCTTCTCCGCTGTAGGCGACGTGGTGAAGTACTCAACGGCGCGCAGCCTGGGCGCGTGCTGCAACGAGTGCCGCAAGACGGCGGGCTGCTGGATGTACCAGTACTTCGATTGGGACAGTGCCTTCCGCCGCCCCAACCCCGCAGGTTTCAAGAAGGGAACCTACTGCTACCTCCTGCAGGGCGGCCCGGAGAAGGCTGACGACCCAACGGGCCGCGGCACGCCGCCCAGCGGCACNCAGGGCACGCGGTTCGACTTCAACGGCGAGCTGGACAAGAGCTTCTGCCTGAGCACAGACGCGCGCCTCCACATCAACGTGCGCCTTTCCGGATACAAGGACAACAGTGTTGAGGCGGCAGAGCACAACGGCATCCGGTCGTGGATCAAGGAGGTGGCCGTGCTGTGGAAGGACGAGGAGTCGAGGCGCCACTCGCTGCACCTGGAGGCGCGCACCGGTCCTCGCGTGGAGCGCGGCGAGGACGGGTATCTGGCAGCCGTGTCTGTGGATGGCGTGGAGGTGCCCGTGCCTTCTGTGGAGGGTAACGCGGACACGGTTTCCAAGAATGGCATGACATTTGCCTTCCTCGGCACCGCCAAGAAAGGTCCGTACGACGTCGACCGTTTCTCCCTCAAGATCGACGGCCTGCTCGACATGACCCTAAGCATGCGCGTCGCGCACGCGAAGCTGCGGCGCCCCGACGACGCCGAGACGCATTTCAACATTGGCATCAACGACATCACCACGACGGACGCCATCCACGGCGTGCTGGGGCAGACGTACCGCGACACGGCGGAGCAGTCCGCCAAGGCGCTCAAGTACTCCCAGATCTCGGAGCTCCTGCACGGCCCGGTCGTTGCGGACGGCAAGTCCGGCAAGGGTTTCCTCGAGGGCAAGACGGAGGACTATGAGACGAGCGGCATCATGTCTGCCAACTGCAGGTTCTCTGCATTCTAAGTCAATGTAGACCTAGAGGGTGCTGTGTCGTGCCTGATGACACTGGCCGCGTTGCGCTGCCTGTACAATAGTAGTTGCGGGTCCTATCCCATGCCCTATCCCATGCCTCCTACTGAAGAGCCATAATGACATTTATTAATGACCGCGATTGACTGCCTCCCGTTCCCTCTCGTTGCGCTCCGTTAACTTTTTGGAGTGTTACCTTCGCACCTCCTGACGTCTGTCCTACTCCTTGATAGTTGCCGGATGTTGATCAGCTCCAAATGGGCTTGAAGCAAAAACCATGGACCTCTCTCCCACTCCACCTCATGCTCGCTCCCTTGGATGGCTACTGCACATACAACAGAAGCAAAGCTGAGAAGGCGGTTGAGGCAATTCAACAACATCAAGACTACTGTCTCTAATCAAGGAGCTCAAATGGCTGTCACTTCTCAGTAAATCTAAATATCTGAAGTACAAATTGTTACACGGGACAAATGCTTCCTCCAATCCGCAGGTGTTACAAATCGTCCATACACAAATTGTTACATCAGGTGAGTAAGCTGGAGTGAAACTCTCGGAAGCAGCATCGTCATAAGGCCGATGGGTTATGCACTTCTTGCAAGTGCAAGAATGGCGCGTGGTGTCTAGTCTCCACATGTCTCAGAGCTTAGAGGCTATAATGAGCATAACTTGCTTAATTTCCATTTAGCAAAACATGGAGCAAAATGTGGTAGACTACATGCACCCACATGTGCATAGTCGATGTGGTCAATTGATTTCTAGTTGTGCATGTTTGGTCGGTCTCTAGCATTAGGTTGCTAAGTTGATGCTCCCATGGGACCACACGTTTGGTTCATTCTGGCATGTGAGAAATCGCCTTCGGCACACTACCGACGGGTCAAATTTGATCGCGGGGTGGGGGCTGGGCCCCACAATCCATTCGCGTGGGTGGAAAGGTCAACTAGCTCCTATCTCCTAGCTCACCTGTTACTCGATACTCTCACTCTTGTGTTTCTCGCAGAGTCTAAGTGCCCGTTGCTCCATTCCATGGCGTAGGTGTCCCTCCTTCCCCTTGCACCCATGTATGGTCATGTAGCCTAGCTTTAGCTGTTGGTTCATGTGGCTTCCATGGTGATTACCTGTATACGCCGTAGTGGTGGTGGTGTGGAGCAGTATTACGGGAGAGCACGGCAACATGATCCCTGATGCGGACGCAGCTGGCGCCGGAGCACCGACGAGTGGTGGCTCCATGCACCAGCAACTACCAGATACCCGCCAGGACATCCCGGGTGCTTGCCGGGGTCCTTTGCGGTTTTTCTACAACAGCTAGAGTTTTCTCCGTGGACTGGCTCTCGAGCCCGACTTGCATGTTTTGCAATGTCTGTCCACCGACCGATGCCAGACTTATGTGTGTGACCAGTCGTGTCCGGCTCAAGATTCTGCATCTCTAGGTTCAGACGATGTTGCGTTTGCATACCTGTGCGCTGAGTTAGGCCAAAACAGTGGTTTTTGGCCGGTTTTAGAACAAACTGACACTGCAGCGTACGTCACCCGCCATGCGCCGCAGCAGTTATTTATGCTATGTGCTTGACATTTGTCATCTCTCTTTGCAATTATATCCAATTTGAGCTTCCTGACACTCTGTACGTGTCCCTGCCCAGACCCTTGCACTTTCGTGCATGACTTGTGACAGTCATCACACACGAACTCAGTGCTGACGCCTAGTTAAGTGGCAAGTGGTTAGGAAGGTTCCAAGAAGTTTCTCATGGCATCAAAGCAAACTAGCCACAGCTCGTTTTGCTGTGCAAGAGAGACGCAGGAGCAGTAGTAGTGAGTGGCAGTAGCGGCTGCCACCCATAGCAGCAACATCAGCAGATTCTGGAAGGACCCACCATGACTACGTTGCAGTGGAGCGTTGGAGGTAGCGGAGACAGTGGCAGCAGCTGCAAGCAATAGCAACAGCGGCGGCAAGCACCTAGAGCGGGAGCGGCTACTGGAAACAGCCACGCCGAGCAGCAGCACCGGGTGGCAGCAATAGCCGTGTCTGGCTACGGGCCAATACACAGAAAAAAGGCGGAGAAGCAGCTCGTAGCAGCAGCTTGTGGCGAGGGCTGCAAGCAGTGGCAGTGCATAGCGGCGGCAATAGCTTGTAGCAGTGGCGGCATCAGTAGTCGCGAGTAGCAATAATAGCGTAGCAGCAGTAGCACATGTAGCAGCCGTAACAACAGCACAACAGCAGTAGCCGTAATAGCGGTGAGCACCAACCATCAGCAACGGTGGCGGCTAGCAACTGCAGTAGCAACGGCAGAGAGCAGCAGCCACAGCAGCACGCAACAACAGCGCGTAGCAGCAGTGCTCAGCACTGCCTTGCAGTAGTCGCAACTGCACAGCATGGCAACAACAGTAGCGGCGACGACGATGGCGAGCAACTGCAGCGTGCGGCAGCAGGTGTACACGTGCGCAACAGTAGCAGTAGCAACAACGCGCGTAGCAGGGGCAGCCATAGCGACAGCAGCCACTGCTCTTGCATGCTTGCAACGTGAAGGTGCCTTACAGCTTTGTTTTGCAAGCTTGCTTGTCCATGAGCGAGCTTGCTGAGGGAGCTCGCTTGACGAGCTCTCTGAGCAAACTCGCTTGACGAGCTCGCTCGAGATGAGGGTCGAGCTGGAAAAAAAAAGAAGAGGAGAGGGGGTTTCCTCGAGTGGGGCACTCGAGAAAGACCCCGAGAAAGGGTACCCCACAAGCACCAAGCGTTCGGTGCCAATGGGGTACCAAAAAAATAGAGGTCGGGGAAGTCGACCGTAACAGTAGTAAGAATAGTGTGAGATGCGATGTTAGTAGCAGCAGCAACAAAGAGGTGGCCAGGGGTCACAGCCATCGGTTGGTGATCGCGACCGGTGCAGTAGCAGTAGCCGTAGTCGTAGCGACACCAACAGCAGCGTTACCAGCCGCTGGAAGTGTGGTTGGGACCACCGTCGTCGGCGTTGACGACGGCCGTAGGCAGCAACAACAACAACAGCAGCACCGAAGGCGACTTGAGGTCGCGTATTACGTTCGCCGCGCGATAGCCGCATAGAAATTGCGTAGCAGTTGCACAGTAGTGCACCACCAACGTGGTGGTTGCTGTCCTTGTGACAGCTTTGCAGTACGTCTGAGAGACTATGCTTCAATCGCCAATCTCCCCGTGTGGCTTTGTGCCAGCGGGAGCGAGTGCCCTGTACACTCACCCATGCCAAGCTCCATAGATGAGCAAACTGACGTGGCAGGGAGCGCAGCCGGTGCCGTGGTTGGCACCGGCACTGCATGCGTGGCAGGCGCTGCGTCCACCATGGCATTTGCATCCGTGGCACATGCCTCAGGTGTCTAATGGCTTTGCCTACTACTACCATGACGATCAGCACCATGGCTGACTCTAGTGTTGCAAGCACCCTGTAGGGTGGATACGGTCCTGCCCTTCTTTTCACCATCTGACTCAGAGATGTTGTCGGCCGATACCGTGGCACCCCTTAGTGGAGCCATGGTAGTGTTGTACGCTGAGCTCTAGGGTCTAAAGGGCATGGTGCAACAACTCACAGACCATGTGGTCTTTGAGTGATCTGTCTTCACCATGTCGGTGCAGACACCCCCCCCTCTTTGTCTTCATCGTCCTTGCCCGCATGTGAGACATTGCCTGAGGATGTCTTGGCGCCCGTCCTCCCATCCACGTCTGACACCCTCCGCTTAATCCTAGAGGCAGTCGGAGTCATCCCAACCTCCGACCCCGTCGCTCCCTTAGCCGTCTCTTCTGCCGGCATCCCTCGTGCATGCACTCGTAGC
>SZWC01013433.1:25254-50282 GCA_023375785.1 Penium margaritaceum | reverse complement strand
ATGTTGTCGGCCGATACCGTGGCACCCCTTAGTGGAGCCATGGTAGTGTTTTACGCTGAGCTCTAGGGTCTAAAGGGCATGGTGCAACAACTCACAAACCATGTGGTCTTTGAGTGATCTGTCTTCACCATGTCGGTGCAGACACCCCCCCCTCTTTGTCTTCATCGTCCTTGCCCGCATGTGAGACATTGCCTGAGGATGTCTTGGCGCCCGTCCTCCCATCCACGTCTGACACCCTCCGCTTAATCCTAGAGGCAGTCGGAGTCATCCCAACCTCCGACCCCGTCGCTCCCTTAGCCGTCTCTTCTGCCGGCATCCCTCGTGCATGCACTCGTAGCGCGCGACAGCGGATGGCACGGTTGGCTAGACGTACCCAGGCTGCAATACTAGTACCGGTAGCAGTAGTAGTGGTGGCGACAGCAGTAGCACCGACAGTGATGGACATTGCGAAGGAGCCGACCCCCTCGTCCCCAGTCACAGGATAGCTGTGTCATCCCCTTTCAGCTTCTGTTGATGTGTCAGTTGTGGGGGGGATGGAGTGTCCACCGACGACTATCGTGGAGCTAATGTTTGAGGCGGCTGGCAGAGGCACATGAAACACTCAATTCATGTAGTATTTGGAGGGGACAGACGCTCCCACTATGGCGGAGGACTGTTCATCTGAGGAGGAGTGTTCTGATGTTAAGCCAGCTTCAGAGATCAAGTTGGAGATTGCAGCCGATGTGGCGGAGGGAGTCAGAGAGGCAGCAGAGGCCGTTGTTACCTTGACGACGGTCGGGACGATAAGAGCTGCTATGGCAGTGGCAGGAGTTACAATAGAGCCGACTCCTTCATCCCCGATCGCGAGGTTCATGCGTTGCTCCCTCTCGGTTTCTACCAGTCTGATGTCCATACGGGGGATGGAGTGTCTGTCATCGACCATAGGATAGCACATAAATGATGTGCCAGATGGTGCTGGACGACAGGAGCATGTGGCTGACCGCCATGAGGGGGTAGATGTCCCTTGTGAGGACAATGACTCGTACATTGGGGATAGGTCAAACACGGACTCGGTAACAGACGTAGAGGCCGAATGTGCTACCGTATTTATAGTACCTGTAGCACGAGCGAAGGATGTCCCCTGTACGACGCCAGATGTCTGTGTGTGCGACACGTTGACTGCGGCTGATGAGCTTGCAATAGCCACGATGGAGGACACAAAGCGAGCTGCAAACCTTCGGCTCATAACTGCCTTGAACAGCGTCATTGACACCATGGCGGTTCGAGCCGATGGCATATAGTTCTCGTGCTCGAGCTCCTGCACTGTGCGATGGATGCTTAGGAGGCAGTCATGGTTGGAGCAAAGATGCACGTGCAAAGTCTCATGGCCAAGCTTCGAGAGGCCAGTAGCCACTGTTACACCGCGGATGTTCCAGCACGACGTGCTGCCGAGGAGTGTTTGGAGGATATACACAGGCGTCTCGAGGCAGCTGAGTGGTCTCTACAGGATGCATGTCTTAGACATGCAGACCTCAAGCAGCAGGTGAATGATGGGTTGCGCACCAGGGGTCGGGAGGAGCACCACGGTACTGAGTGCACCTTCGATGACTACGACGACGCCGCGGATGCAGATGTACCTACACATGTCGACGTCCGGCCAACAGCTGATAGCCGAGCGACAAGCGTGTCACTTGTAGCAGGTGCCTTCAAAGAAGTCGTTCCTACAGCCCCACACGATTTATGTGGCGACTCATTGTCTGGTTCCTACACCCTCCGAGCAGCTCGTTGCCAGGTGGCACTTGAGTCGACGACGGACGCAGAGCACGTTGACTTGAGCGAAAAGCAGGCAAAAGCTGCACTCTTTCTTAGAGGACGAGGCCGTGAGGTTGGAGGAGGCCGTGGCTCACGCCGCCGTACACGTGTCGGAGGTCCACCTTCAGGTTCGTTTCATGACTGACCGTCTACAAGTCGTAGATGCAGCCGGCCGCCCGGCTGCCACAACACATCTCGACGAGCTGTACACACATCTTGACGCTGCAAAGACTACGTGGTGATGTGTAGCTCAGTAGCTGGCAGGCATACATCAGATGATGTTGTTGGAGAGGCCCTTAGCACTGCATCAGTGAGATCAGTAGGTGACGACTATAGTGACGACTATGACAGCAATGACCGTGCTCCGGGGTGAGGCTATGTGCGAGCACATCCCACCCGCTTTTTGGTCACCCTAACTATTGCTATGCATGGGTATGTGGCCATGGGGGAGCCTTGCTCCCTCCTCAGGGATTGTGTTGGAAAGAGCCATCAGCTTTGCTCGTGCTGTTAGCCTGTGTAGCCCAGGGGGAGTGTTGGTGTGTGGGCTTTGGCTTGACACCATTATGAGGACATCGTGGTTACTTTGGTTGTGACACGATGCTCTGGTCGAGGTTATGCTGGTCGAGACCCGTACACCTGGTGAGTTGTACCGGTATGACGTGGAGACCCATCGCCTCCGTGTATTGTGTATGCTCCATGCATGCGAGCAGGTGTGGTCGAGACCTCGAGACCCGGAGACCCGGAGACATATTCCGGGGTAAGGAGGAGATCTTGTTGCTCTATACCCCTTGCATGGTGTTTGGCACATGGGTATGTGATTGACTTCGTGCATGGTCGAGACCTAGGCACTTGGTGGGTTGCGCCGCTATCACAAGGAGACCTTGTAATGTGGTTGGTGTTTACGACGGACAGTGAGAGTAGTCCCTTTGCGAGGAGGGGGGGATTCCTGTATGCGTGTGCTTGACTGGTTCTTGCCATGGTTGGTTTTGTGGCTCCATGCACCAGCAGTTGCCAGAGAGTTGTCACGACATCCTGGGTGCTTGCCGGGGTCCTTTGCGTTTTTTGACAAACATTAGAGTTCTCTCCGTGAGCTGGCTCTCGAGCCCGATTTGCGTGTTTTGTATTTTCTATCCACCAATCAATGCCAGACTTACACGTGAGGCATTTGGCTCAAGATTTTGCATGTCTAGGTTCGGATGGTGTTGCATTTGCATACCTGTGTACAGAGTTATGGCCAAAATAGTGGCTTTGGGCCGGTTTTAGAACAAACTGACACTGTGGTGTGTGCGCCGTGCGCCGCAGCAGCTGTTTATGCTATGTGCTTGTTAGCTGTCATCTCTCTGTAATTGCATTCAATTTGAGCTTACTGACACTCTGTATGTGTCCCTACCTAGACTCTTGCAGTTTCGCACATGACTCGTGACAATCATCACACACTAACTTAGTGGTGAGGCCTAGTTGAGTTTCAAGCGGTGAGGAAGGTCCCAAGAAGTTTCTCATGAGCAACGACAAATAAGAATTGGAATCACAGCAAGGAGGTCAAAGACCCGTGGCATGTGGCAAGAGCTCACTCCATTCATGATCCTGGTCGTGAAGAAACCCACCTGTGTCCGTTGTTGAGGTAGCTTCGCCTAGGCGTGTTTGCCACAGCAGCAGTAGCTACTACTCCATTAGCCTTAGGCACATCTACACCCATGTACATGCTGCAACAGCCATATCCATCACAGGTATATGAAGCTAGAATTTCTGGATGGAAGAGACAAGCAAGCAAGCAGACCGTGGATGGCGATGCACCAAGAGAGCTTTGTGGAGGAAAGGATTACGTAAGAAGTGGAAAAATTTTACAACAAAGCAAGTTGCTGGTTGTCACTATGGGAGGGCAGCAAGCGAAAGAGCGAGCAACGGACTCGCCATCGCTCGCTACCCTCGAGCATGGTGGGATTCGAACTCTACTAATCTATTTCTCACACAAACTGTTCACATCAATTCCGGATAAAACCCGATAGCATCTGGGTTGGGAGAGCATCCGGCTGTCAACTACAAAACTTGTAATAAAAACGCCAACAGGATTAAGAGATGAGCTCAAGTATATGACTGTGCTTGGCATAAGACGAGAGGGATTGTTTATGAAGCTTCTCAGTCAACCGTCATGGTGTTGCATGCTAAACAGATACGTCGATGTGGAGTAGTTGACGGAGAATTATCCCTCTCGTTAGTCTCCTGTATCAGTGAGGTAAGGGTATACGAGGCCATAGTTCACTATATGTTGTCGACACAGAAACCAACACTCCCCCATGACCCACAATCGTCCTGCACAGAAACCCACAAGCATAACGTAGACATCACAATACGTGATACAAGACAGTACACACACACAGACACGACTCATCAGCTTGGAGAATCACGAGCGCATAGCAGACCAATAGTGTGAACTGCCGCCTTGAAGGCATTACTGCTCAGTACCTTTGTGAGGGCGTCAACTCTTTGCTGTCGGGTGTTAACACAAACAGTCGGGATATCGCCTGCATCCACATGTCCACACACAAAATGATGCTCCATATTGACATGTTTGGTGTATGTCTGGTGCATGCCATCGTTCTCAACAATGGTCTTTGTTTTCTGGTTGTCACAACGCGCTTTGATGTAGCAAATCGGAACACACAACTCTTACAGTAGTTAACAAAGCCAAAGACTTTCACACGTGTTTGTACCGAGAGCAACGTACCATAGCAACCCTTCCATTTGACAAAAACAAATATTTTCCGTTGACCACTCAAGCACGTATAAAATTCTGCTATTTCAGACGAATCACTCTTAAAAACAGGAATAATCACATTTATGTACACACCATTTCACGTTCCGTGCACAACCACTTGGGGACTGCAAGTGGAACGTTAGATGCCCATAATGCAAGTGCAATCCCCCCATGTACTATATGCGGATTTGGCACTCAGCAAACTTCATGGCGAGCTACGAAGGTAGCAACGAAGGAAACTATGAGTCTGGCAGTGATTCCAAAGTCTGAGGCAAGCTGCCAGGTGCTACTTTACTTGCAACATACGCACTTCCAAGACTTGACATTTGAAGTTTTGGGGAAGTTTTGAGGACGTGAATGGGCTTTTCCACCAAAATCAAGTGCCAAAGCAATACCTGGGCTTTGGACGTAACAGCTTCAAAGTTTCGAAGCTAACAACTATACTCAAACATAACTACCATTTCATTGAGTTTAAAATCAAGGGGCAATACGGTATCTCGCTTCACTGGAACTGTGTGCCACACAATCCTACTTGCCACTCTTTCACAAGATCATTGTCAATCCAGCAAGGATGACATAACCAGTGCGGCTCCAAAAATCTGCGTTGTGAACCCAGTCACTGTCAGTAGAACCGTCGATGACAGTTGACAAATGTGCCCGATAGTAGAGACAAACTCAAGCAATGGAGAGTGCGTACCTGACAACGCGCAATGCATCCTCCATGTTTCATGCCCTCGGAAATTGTGAATTCTAGGCAAAAAGGTTCAGAGCAAAGGCAAAATCTGTCTTGGTGGTGGTTGCTAGGTACATGAGGGAGCCAATGACACATTAGTAGTCAGTCACGTGAACTATCTCCTCCAGCCTTGACACATCAACAACCTCCATCCTGCTGGTGTCATCAGTGTTGAAGCATTGGGCAAAAAGTGTTCTCCCAGGTTACGATTGTAAGCAGCTTGGTGAACGTGAAGAATGTGACGAGCACGATCACTCTCAAGCTCCATGTCCAAATAGACACAAGATGGACCCAAGTCTGTCAATTTATAAGCCGACTACACCTGTGATTTCATAGACCTCACAGCCTCTTGACTCAGTAGCACTATTACTACGTCATCAATGTATACGAGCATTGTAGCAAATTGTACTGATGACAGAGTGACAAAGAGGGATGTTTCTATCGTATTACACCGATAACCCCCCTTTTCAAATGTGGGAGTGATCACTTAGATCCAACACCTAGGAAACTACTTCTGGCCATAGAGAGCCTTCCGCAGTCACGAGAGTTTTTTGGTACCATTAGAAAACTCGGGAGGTTGAACTAAATCTCCTCATCCAAACTTCTATGTAGGAATGCATTATTCACATGCATCTGTTCTAGTTCCCAATCATGGTGTTCTATGAGACCCATGAGAGCCCGAGTTATGGTGTAACGTCCGACGGGGGCAAATGTCTCATTAAACTCAACACTGGGAAGACCTTGGCAGTGAGGCGGGCATTGTACTTATCAAGTGCACTGCTAGTCTTGTACTTTTGATGAAAAACCCAATGAGAATTAATGGCCTTGCGTCTTGGAGGCCGACCAACCAGATTGTATTAAGCATGATCAACTAGAGCTCTCAAGTCATCCCGCATGGCAGCCTCCCATTGCTGGACGTCAGCGGCTGCATGTGCTTGTCGAACTGTGGTGGGTTCAGGCAGCTGGGGCATGGTGGTGACATTGGTGTGACACTCGGTAGCTCTACTAAGAACAGCAACTTCTAGAGCACGCTCATGCTAGGTGGTGACCAGCACATATCCCTGATTGGAATTGGGCAAGAAAACCCTATTGGTTAAACGGAGTGCATTCATGTCCATTGGCTCGACTGGGGATGGCTCCGTCTCTGAACAAGCGTGACAAGCCGAGGCTACAAAGATGTTGGAGGGGAGATTAGGGAGTGTTCAAAGGCATCCACGATAGACAAAAGGGGAGATAATTGCAGGACCCATGGGGTCACAAGATGGAGGTGGTCAGATGCAAAAAAAAAGGTAAACTTGACATGATAGAAGCAGGACCCGTGGGGTCACCAGACTCAGGTAGACCACATGCAAGTGCAAGTGGACTAGATAAGACAAGAACTACTGGAGTGGATGGATTCATAGAGAAATGAGCATGAGATACTGACTCAGACGGGATACAGAGCCAGGACATGACAGGGGATGATGGTTCTCTAGAGGAGTTAGAGGATCCTCATGGGAGAGACTGTGAGGGCAATGTAGGTGGATTGCCTGTCGACTAGGAAAGCTCTGAGGGTGCACGTTGCTAGGACACTATAGTAGGGACTATAAGACAGACGTCCCCTCGCAACCAAGAGAGCTACACTAGGAAGGTAGCAGACGAGAGACGCCCAACCTCACAAAGGAACACAGACTCAACATCACAACACGAGGCTCAACGACGCACTAACGCTCTTGGTCCTAAAGGCGCGAGGCCTAAAATTGGGCAGAGACACCCAAAAGGTGCAAATCCCAAGGTCACATGACGACATGACGTCATGAAGTCAAACAGAAGTAATGCTACTCCAGGCCCAAGCAAGATGAAGGTCGGCACGAGAGCCATATCACTTTTGAAAGGCGTCAACAACACAAGTGTAATGGTTTCATTTTTTGCTAAAAGATTGAATAACATGGTCGCCTTTGCAGCTTGTTTTGGCTGGGGTGCTTGTTTCAAGCTTTCTGTCCAACGTCTTCTCCACAACGGACCTATTTGGCATTGTTCAGCTCGTTCTTGCATTCTTCTGGTGGGGTTCGTCTGCAGACATGGACAGTCGTGCTCAAGTATGGTCGAGTGGTGGTCCACTCACTGTTTTGCACACTACGCGGGAAAAAAAAACAACACTACACATTCGTACGCCACATTGTACATCGGAGCAAAGGAAGCGAGGCCGATGATGTTGGTCCCTTTTCTTCAAGTGACGACAGCTGGCGGTTAGCAAGATCTTGTTTCTACCGTAGTAGCGATTTAGCTCGCGAGGTACCTTTCTTTGCTAATACGTGAGACATTTAGATAATCCTATCTGACGGCAATTTGTCAATCTTAACAAACATTATTTAATCAATAAACATATCGTACATACTAGAATATCCTATTTCTTTGTATACATCTTCGAGAACATGGCTCGTACAGAAGTATTGCACATATGAATACCACAAATACGTCTCTTTGTAAACATGCGTAGTCGTGGTTTGTAGGATCGTACAATCTAATAGCTCAAGGTTTCTCTTGATTGCTTGATCAACTTAATTGGCACGGACTCGCTTTTGATCATTGACCTCTTTTGAAAAATAATACGGGGACGACCTCTTCGACCTTGCTTCCGTTCTTCCGACGTGCGATGCATGCTGCCATACATGTTCATGAAATGGAAGCTTGTAGTGCTTGCATGATTCTGTCTTTTTCACTTCCGATGCAAGGTTTTTCCTCATTTCCATGTCTCATATTGCACGAGATATGCGACGGAAGAAGCAAGGGCGATGAGCTCGCACCCATCTTTTTGTCTCGCACGATAAGACAAATCCCAACCGTTCAATCCATATGGCAGATGAAGATCGTGTCGTCTGTTTTTTCCTAAAGAGAAATGTCCCTAAAAAATGAGTATTATGAGCTGATCAATTGTTGTCCAATAGCCGATGGTGATTTTCTATGGGCATGGTGGAACACTTTGTGAACGAAGGATCTTAAGAACTCTTCAAAGAGTAAGATTATAGGTCCTCAAGAGCCAATGTCATTTGTGACAGGGATTATGTGGGCCCCGTTCCGCATGATTCACGATGTCTGGGAGCACGAACATTGGACATAGACTCATCACGTTTAGTGAAGAGCGGATGTCCAAAGTGGGTATCGGAGTCATCTCGTAAAAAGTGGGTAAAGGGTGCTTGTTTTTAAAACTTTGGACATAGTGCCCACCGATTAAAATCAGTGGGGAGAACGGAAGCATCCTGTTGAAAAGTGGGCATAGTAATCTTGTTATCCTACGTCTTGCTGATACGTAGATAAAGTTTTCAACCGTGGGTAACCTGTGCAAAACATTTCCAAACGGTGGGTAAAAAGGAATCCCCCTAAACAAAATTCACCTTGTCCTCCCCTTTTAGAATCATAAGGAGATACTGGATAGGGCTACAAATGAGATAGAGCTCTTCAATATTTTTCAATACTATTGTTGGTGTGCACAATGTTTGAGTTTGAAGCCTTTATCCACCCCCCTGTCGTATTCTCCTTGGTGGTGCCCCCCGGTATTGTTTTGTCTACGTGATAGTCATAAACGGTGAGATGTATGTTGAAGCATTGTTCTGGCTCTAGCTACCAATACTACGGTTCCTTTCTCTAGATCCTTCACAACATCATTGTCGGATTTCCTAACATGGTGTCTAGAGCTCCCTAGAGGGGTTTTCCTCCGTGCATCACTTTGGGGAAATCACCAACGATAACCATGTGTAGGGAGACTTACACAATCAAATTCCCTTGAGGATTTTTTGTGTTCTAACCTCGCCCCCTCGTTCAATGTCTCGAGAGGTAGGGATTATATGCCAAAATCATGAAGTCTCACGAGTCTTCCCATTTGGAAACTCAGATTTCTCAACAAGAATGATTCATTCTATGCATTGGAACAAAATTGTGGTGTGCGAGGCACGCTTGGTAGTTTTGCGCTGACATGTGTGCCTCCTTGCTCTCTCTTACTCAGGAGGTGGTCCAGAATCGTCGGTCTGTGATACGTCAGAGAAGGCCCGATCGGCAAGGGGGGTTCTTGCAAGCTGATGTGGCATTGCAAACCATTTGCGAAGTGATGTGGCTCCCACTATCTGCAAAGGCTCCACTGCGAAAGTGCCGTCAATGGCAGGGTTATGGCATAAAAACCGCCTATGTTTCTGATTGGTCTCAGGCTTTGCGCCCAGTTCTACAGCATACCATCGCTGCCGCAAGAACTAAGAAAACAGACGGTTGGATGATGGCAATTGACATGTTCTGTTTGAATTTCGTTCAAAGTGTCCAACATTCAAGACTTCAAACCTTCAAATGTGCAACCTCTTGATGGTGATTCAAGCACCGTTAGGGCCGCTACTTGCTCTCCGTGAGTGACGGTTGGTCAACAGTCCTTGACGGACTCTGCCACAGACAGCAGCTACGAGCAAAAATGGGAGCCGATTGGTTGATTTTGGGGGTAGAACATCTCTAGTAGAGTCCGCGACAAAGTATGCCGTGAGTCTTGTTGTGGCCTCATTTTGCATGCCTACTTTGCTGTGCCGCAGTTGTGCAAGTCTGGACCACCGCCTCACATTCCCTTTTCATTAGCTCGGTCTCACTGGCTGTTGTTTTTTGTGCATCTCTCATTGTACTCTGTTGTGTCTTCCGGCTTGTGAACATCGGCTTGCAGATGACTCATGACGAGACTTGACGCTGCTGAAGTGTCGCTCGGTGGAGCCGAAGCACGCTGAGGCCCATTCACCCTTCGTTGGAGCCTCCTCCTCTGGCGATGCGCTCAGCTCTTTCGGCAGGCCACCTCGGTGGTCGGGCCGCCGGCGGTCACTGCCACTGTAGATTCTGTCTGCATGCACCTAGCGTTGTGTCTGGCTGTGGCATTGCATCTGCAACATCATGCGATGCCTAGGGTCCATGTCTCCTGTTGTATGGTCCAGTTTGGCATCGCTGACTGTCATAGGCATTGCCTGGGTTTGTGCAGCCATAACTTCTTGTAGCTGTTATTCTAGCTAATTCTGACCACGCGACTGCGTTTGCAGCCTTGGTATTATGATGTGGTCCAGTTTTTCAGGCAAAACGGACAACGCCCAGGTTTTAGGCTGTCGGGCGTCTGGCAGGGCTCACAGAGAAAACCCTGCCTGCCAGAAAATAGGTCTAGCACTATTTTCTGATTGGCTGGTTAGCTGAGTAACAAGTTCTACACTAGTGGGGGGGAGCTAGAACTTGGAGGGGTCTCCCATTGTTGCTCATTCTTCATTGCTAATAAGTTACTTTCAGTTTTCAGCTGCTTTCTGGCGCTAACACTGGCGCGCACACTTCTGAGTAACAAACCCAGAGCTTCTAGACTTCATCTCTAGAGCAGCAGACTGAGGGGGCAGCAGACTTAAGCAACGAGCGTGGAAGCCCGCACGCTGCATCGACAACCATGTTGCCCCAACCTGCTGCCTAGGTTTCTAGCTTGGTATCAGAGCCAGAGCGTAGCAGCAGCAGCAAAAGACTGGCGTACAGGTGCCAGACAACGCCGGCGGACCCCCATGCGCGCCAGTGCACGAGAAATGCTGCCGGATTTTTTCCGGCAGCATTGACCCGCCTGGTGGCGGCGCCAGATTTTTCCCACAGCCACTTGGCCAAGTGAAATGCTGCCAAATTTTTTCGGCAGCACTGACCCCCACAAGTGACGAGAGGAGGTGCGGGGCAAGCCGCGTCCAACACCTGCGGGCGACGACACACGCAGCACCGTCACCCAGGTGCAGTCACTTGCACCAGCACGTAGCAGCAGCAGCTTGGAGCAGCGACAGCTGTAGGCAAGGGCAGCAAGCAGTGGCAGCAGCAACCAGCAACAACTACGTGCAATAGCAGTAGGCAGAAGTAGCAGCTCGTAGTAGTAGGAGCCCGCAACAGTAGCTGGCACTAGCAGCAGCCTGTAGCAGTAGCTCGCATCAGCAGCAGCCCGCAGCAGTAGCGAGCAGCAGCAGCGGCAAAGCAGCAGTTGTAGCAGCGTGCAGCAGCAGCAGCAACAGCAGGCTGCAACAGCCGCAACAGCAAGCCGTAGCAGCAGCCAGCCAAAACAGTAGCAGCAGTAAGTAGCTGTTGCTACTACTCACTGCCCGCAACGAGCGAGTAGCGAGCAGCAGCCCGCTGGTGCCAGCGAGCAGCTGCCCGCTGCCAGCGAGCAGCAGCCCGCTGCTTGCGGCTGATAGCGGGCAACTGCCCACTGTGACAGACGAGGAAGAAGAAAGAAAAAGGAGAGCAAAAAAATCCCCCCACCCCACTTGCTTTGCTACTACTGTTGCAGCAGCCTGAGCAGCCGCAGCAGCCCACAGCAACAGCGACTGCTACTGCAACTGGAGCCGTAGCAGCAGTAGTAGCATGAGCAATAGTAGCAACAACAGTTGCAGCAGCAGCAACGATAGCAGCAGCAACAGCTACAACAGCACCAATAGGAGTAGCAGCACCAACTATAGCGGCAGCCGCAATAGTAGCAAACAGCAGCAACAGCAGCGGCAATAGCAACAACAGCTGTAACAGCGGCCCCAACAACCGCCATTGCTGACGTCAGCATCCCGCTGCTGATGTCACTGTGGACGTCAGTGCTGACATCATCAACTCACAAAAAGAAACCAAAGAAGGGGTCAAGGGAAGGGGGAAGTCATCCTATGGGTGGGCAGCACGTCCAACGCCCTTAGAAGACGTCACTGCTAACGTCAGCATCCCACAGAGAAGGAAAGGAAAAAAAAAACAAAGGGCATCACACCATGGCTGGTAGCCCCACCGAGGAGGGGTCCTCCCATATTGGGGGGACCCCCATCCCCCCTTTCTTGCAGCGGTTGCAATAGCAGCAGCAGCAGTAGCGGCAGTAGTAGTAGCAGCAAGAGCAGCAGCAGCACTAGTACCAGCAACAGCAAGAGCAGTAGCAGCAAGAGCAGCAGGAACAGCAGGAAAAGCAGGAGTAGCAGCAGTGCCAGGAGTAGTAGCAACAGCAAAAGCAGTAGCAGCAGCAGCAGTAGCAGGAGGAGCAATGGCGCCAGCAGCCCTCTAACGTCATTAGCGACAACCCTGACCCCCTCGCTACTCTTCAGCAACAGCTCGCCGCCTTGACCCAGCAGCTCACGGCACTACAACCGTTAGTCTCCTAGTCTGCCCCCAATGTGCCTCCGTCCTTTCCCCCTCCAGGGCATGCCAGCCCAGCTGTGTCTGTTGCCATGCAATACCTGGCGCAATAGTAGAATCTACGCCAGCTACAGACAGTGACCTCCGTCCTTGGCCCCACTCTGGGTGCCGGCCGCAGGCAAAAGGACGTTGAGACGCCGACGCCGCCTCTTCAGGCCGGCGAGCAGTTCCGGAGCTGGTAGCTCAGCTTCCGCATCTGGGCGCAGGGTGAGGGCCTGTGGACATACTACACCATGCCGTATGATGCCACCCTAGCCGACCAGTTGTATGACGCAGGTCGTGCTATTCGGGCTCTTGTCCGTGTCGCCCCTCTGGCTTCCCGCCTCGCCCTCGAGCCCTTCTTGGGCGACTTCATCGCTGGGGCCACCTCAGACCCTACTGCTGCGTGGCACGTTCTCACTCGTCCCCATCGCCTGTCCAGCGACGCTGAGACCAGCTGTCTGCTACACGAGTTCAACTCCCTGCACATGGGGGAGACCGAGACGGTCACCTCCTACTGGCAGCGGGCGGAGGACATCCTTCGTCGCCTCGTGACCACTGCCCCACCCCCTTGGCCGTGCTCCTCACCATCAAGCGCGATGCCACCGAATTGTACGCAGACGTATTCATCCACTACCCTTACAACGTTCTCTCCACCATGGCGGCCCAGGGCACCCTCATGCCCTGGGCATACAAGCTCTTCCTCCGCATTGAGGAAGCCCGTCTAGAGTCCCGACTCCAGCGCACGGAGGCCGTCGCCTCCCCTGCTATCGCCTCCCCTACCGTCGCCTCCGTGGCCATCGCCTCCCCCGTCGCAGCTACCTCATCCTCGTTGGGGAAGAAGCATCAGAACAAGAAAGGCAAAGGTTAGCAACAGCAGTAGCAGCAGTCGTCGACCGGGTCGAGCGCTCGCGGCTAGGTCTGCCACAACCGCGGCCAGCCCGGGCACGAATGGTACACGTGCCCTCTACCGACGGATGAGGCCCGCGTCATCGCCACCATGCGTCCCCAACGCGAGCGCCGTCTAGCCTCTGCCGCCGTGACTGTCGGCGGCTCTGACACCTCGTCTCATCGAGCAGCTCCACCACTCCGGTTGCTTCGCCGGTCCCGCTGACACCAGCGCCGCAGTCGTCACTGACGGCGTAGTCTTCCTTCTACCGTGTCCAGTGCCATCACCCCGCACTCTGTCTACACTCCCGGGCCATCCTCCTATGAGCGCCAGCTAGAGCAGTTCATCGCGCTCCAGGTGGGCCTGCCTTGGCCTCCTTCCCAGGGAAGTGGGAGTTGCATCACTTCCTCCTTCCCTGTCGAGCCCTGCATGGCTGAGACTGAGCTACGGTCGTATCCCGTTTCCATGTCTGTCTCATCGTCTCTCATGGTCTCCACTACCCCCTCCCAAGACGATGTTGCTTGGCTTGACGATTAGAAGACTTGATTCACACCTCCTTCCACCGCGTCCGCGTCCCTTGCTCATTGCCATGTGACTATCAGTGATCTTGCGACCTCGGTCCAAGACCCTGCTGAGACCTGGATCATCAACTCCAGGGCTACGCATCACATGACGGCCTATCGTGAGGCCTTTAGTATGCTCGGTCCTATAGGTGATGTTTCCGGTGTTCGGATAGGCTCTGGCCAGGTGTTGCCTGTCCGTGGTGTTGACGTCGTTCATTTCCGTGGTCCCTCCGGTGACGTCTTTCTGACTGATGTCCTCTTCGTCTCTGGTCTTGAACTCAGCCTTCTGTCCGTCACTGCCCTTGACCGCATGAGCATGGACGTTGTGCACTCGCATGGTGTTGGCACTGTGTCGTTGCATCCGTCTGGCCTTGTTGTGCTACATGCCACCGCCCGTGGTAATGTGTGGCACGTACCTCGCCTCTCCTCTTCTCCTTTCGTCTCCTTCCCGTCGGCCGCCACAGGCCATGTATTTGTCACCAGTACGCTTTCTCCTCAGCACACTCGCCTCTTGCACCGCCGCCTCTGCCACGTCCACTCTACCGCCGTAGACAGCATGCTTCGCACCCAGCCGGCCAAGGGCCTTGGCCCAGAGACTTTTCCCCTCCTGTGCCCAACTGAGTGCATTGACTACGCTCAAGGGAAGATGTGTTGAAAAATTGCCCCTCCGCATGCCCAATTGCGGCGCTGGGAGGCGTTGACGAGCCGCCACAAAGTGGAAACTCTGCGCCGGCGGATCTGGTGACTCAAGGATTGCTCGAATCCTAAAATGGAGGATTGTCCCATAAAGTTGACAAGTTGTTGAATCTGGTGGAAGTTCTTTCGCCGGAATTGGACAAGTATTGAGGGAGATATAGCCTTCCAAAGTTGGGGTATGCGAAGCGGCTCTGGGAGCTAGTTGCGACTCCAAATCCGGTTGATAATCGTCGAGACCGAGTAACAAAACACCATCTAGAGAAATTGCTCCGATAGGCCTGCCGAGGCGTCCGGTGGATGATCCGCCTGATCAGGTGGATCATCCACCGGATCCAGTAGTGCAGGTTGTTAGTGAGGGACTTAGCCAAAATCATGGCTCAGCGTGTGAAACTCAGTATTACGTTTTGTTACTCGGGGACTTAGTCAAAATTCTGACTGCAAGTCCGCGGACAGGTTTCGAAACCTCGTCACACCCCATCACCAAACTCGACCCAAAAGTGGGTAGGGTGCATGAAAATATCGTAGGAGGCCCCTACACCACGTGCAAGAGGATCTGTGACTTGGGAAAGGTGCTTCGCACGTGAAGGAAGGCGCCACGGCGTGTGCGCACTATGGAGGCATTAGGCGTTTTTGTGGTGGGTGAAACCTGTGCTTTGGCAAGCATAACTTGGCCTACGCTTGGCCAAATCGCGCACAGTTTTGTGCGTTAGAAAGCTCATGACTAGGCCTATAAATGTTGGAATCATGTCCATGCTAAAATACTAACGCAAAACATTGTTATTCCCTTCACAAGCTGACTGTCTCTAAATTCCTACTCACATAGCGTGAGGCGACCAGAAAGCTCACGCTCAGTCTCAGATTCGCCCAAAACCAGTAGACGTGAACCAATAGAGTCTATCAGACAAACGTCGGGACCGCACCACGCGTATTCCATCCTGACAAGATGCACCGGTCCACGTATCCCTTGTCTTCCTCCCGTGCTTTTGCTCCCCTTGACCTTGTCCACTCGGACGTCATGGGTCCTCTCCCCACCGAGTCCGTCAGCGAGCGTGGTCGGTACGTCCTCACTCTCATTGACCACTTTTCTCGATACCGCTAGGTCTTCTGCCTTCGGCAGAAGAGCGATGTCGCCCATGCCATCCAGGACTGGCTTGTCCTTGCGGAGCGCGAGTGCGGTCGCTCTCTCCGCCGCTTTCGCTCCGATCGCGGTGGTGAGTACCTGGGTGAGGCCGCCACTTTTCTCGCCTCCCGCGGAATTCTTCATGAAACGTCCGCGCCTTACACACCCGTCCAGAAGTGTGTCTCCAAACGGTGGAACCATACTATGGCCAACGCCGTCTGCACCATGCGCGTCGAGTCTGGTTTCTCCGAGGGCTTCTATTTTGAAGCCATGGCCTACAAGACCTGGGTCTGGAACCAGATTCCCCAGTGTCCCCTTCCCCGCCAGTCCACACCATACCAGCATTGGTGCGGTCAGCGAGCTGACCTCTGCTCGGCTCGCGTCTGGGGCTGCGTGGCCATTGTGTGGCTGCCCGTCCCGCAGCAGGGCGGCAAACTCGCCCCTCGCGGATGTCCCTACACCTTCCTCGGTGTCTCTCGTCAGTCCAAGGCCTGGCGCATCTAGGATCCCTCCCAGCACTGCATCATTGAGTCTCGGTACAGGCTCTTCTTCGAGGACCTGTTTCCTCGCAACCTCATTTGCTCCGGCTCGTCCGTGTCTATCCAGTCGCGTGGGGGAGTGGTCAGTCCATCCTCCATCCTGCCACTTCCGGGTGCCACATCCCTCAATCCCTTCGAGCCGGCAGTCCCAGTTGCGTCTGCTAGTCCCTCGGGGCCAGCAGCCCTGGTCGCGTCCGCTGGTCCCTCCGGGCCAGCTGCCCCAATCGCGTCTGCTTGTCCATCCGGGCCAACAGCCCGAGTCGCGTCCGCTCGTCCCTCGGGCAAGCAGCCCCCATCGCGTCCGCTGACCCCTCCGGGCCGGCAGTCCCGGTCACGTCCATTGGTCCCTCCGGGCCATCAACCCTAGTCGCGTCCGCTGGTCCCTCCGGGCCAGCAATCCCAGTCGCGTCCGCTGGTTCGTCCGGGCCAGCAGCCCCATTCGCGTCCGCTGGTCCCTCCGGGACGACAGCCCCGGTTGCATCCGTGAACCCC
This sequence comes from Penium margaritaceum, assembly GCA_023375785.1. Lineage (NCBI taxonomy): Eukaryota > Viridiplantae > Streptophyta > Zygnematophyceae > Desmidiales > Peniaceae > Penium > Penium margaritaceum. The sequence goes on along the minus strand of SZWC01013433.1, from coordinate 33,558 downwards.
TCCAAGCCAGCAACCCCGTCCGCCTCCATCAGCCCAACGGACTCAGTGCCATCACTTGCCCAGCCACGCTACACGCGTGGCCCAGGTGGCAGCCTCTGACCCAGATCGTCGGTGAGCGCGCAGACCGTCGCACCACGCTCCGTGGTGCCTCGACCCCTCGTGGCTCCACGTGTTTCCTCCGCTCCCACGGTCATGAGTGGGGATCCTGGCACCAAGGCCCTCGGCCTGACCACCTCGGCCATCATTCCAGACCTTCACCCACGCTCCGCACTGGGCTATGCCATGCTTAATCATGACCATCGGTACGCTGTCGCAGTTGCACTCGCACGCATCTCACCTGGGGCTCGAGTTGCACACGTTCTCTCAGTTCGCTCCACAGCACGCCCGGAGGACCCGGACACCCTACGCAAGGCACGAGCCTCTCCTCAGGCCACACACTAGGACGATGCCTGCGTTGATGAGCTCGCCGCTATCCGACAACACCACATGGAAAGCCATCAGCACCAAGTGGGTCTTTTGGCGCAAGTGGAAGCTCGACAAACGGGTCCTTGGACAAGTACAAGGCCCGCCTTATAGCCAAGGGATTTGCCCAGATTCCTGGGGTCGATTACAACCAGATCTTTGCCCCAGTTGGTTGGTTCGCAACTAGCTGGGCACTCTTTAGTCTGGTCGTCGAGCACGGGAGGGAGCTGCATTAGATGGACGTGAGCAACGCTTTTCTCCATGGTTCACTAGAGGGTGAGGAGCTCTATATGGTGCAGGCCCCCGGCTTCGATGATGGCACTGGGAGAGTCTGGCGACTGCGTAAGGCCCTTTATGGCTTGAAGCATTCGCCTCGGTGCTAGAACCAAGAAATCAACAATACGCTCCTTCGTGGCGGTCTCCAGCGCAGCACCGCTGACCTCGCACTTTTTGTCAGTCTGTGAGGCCAGATCTTTGCTACTGTTGTGGTTTTCGCCGCCGATTTGCTCATTGCGTCGCCAGACACGGCTGCCATCCAGCGTGTCAAGAATCTGTTGCACGCCGCCTACCAGATGAAGGACCTTGGGTCTGCCAGAGTCTTCCTATGCATGGAGCTCGAGCATGATCGCTCCTAGGGCGTCCTGCACATCCACCAGGCCGCCTATGTGCAGACCCCGTCCACCCGCTTTGCGGACGATCTGCCACTCGTGCCGAGCGCATCCTCACACATGTCACCCGATGGCCAGGCGAAGCTGAAGAGTCCTGACCCAGCCGTTGTGGGGGAGCCAGTTGACGTGACCATATACCTGCGAGTCATCGGGGCACTGATGTTCCTGGCGACGACGACGCGTCCAAACATCGCGTTCGCCGTCAACCTCCTGGCCCAGTTCTCTCAGGAGCCGCTTGACCTCCACTACGAGGCCACGATCCGAGTACTACGCTATGTTGTCTCGACTCCTCGGCGAGGTCTCATGTTCCGCTGTCAGCCGTCTGTTATCGCGATGGGCTACACCGATTGTGACTGGGCCGGCAGTCCGGACGGTAAGAGTCGCACAGGCTGGATCTTTTTGATTGGCGGCACAACTGTGTCCTGGTGCAGTGGCAAGCAGGGATGCATTGCACGCAACGCTGCTGAGGCCGAGTACGTTGCTCTTAGCTCAGGCGCGTGTGAGAGTGTGTGGTTGCGTCGTCTGTTGTCCGAGTTGCGTCAGTCCGTCGCATACATCACGTTGCACTGTGACAATGAGATTGCCATGGCCATCGCCGACAATGATGGCGTGCATCACACACGCACAAAGCACATCAATGTTGAGTATCACTATGTGCGTTCGTTGTTGCGTGACGCAGCGTCAATATCATGTGGGTTGAGACAACACAGCAGTTGGCTGACTTCTTGACCAAGGCACTGAAGCGCGACTCTTTCAAGAAAGCTGTGAGTTCAGTCGGCATGCGTCCATGAGTGACTCTCTCTGTCCCTGCTTGCGTCTCTGCTTGGCCTGGGGGAGTCAGGTAGTTGACTGTGTCTCTGCCCGTACATGTACACTACGCTTGTGACTCATGGGGGAGTGTTGGTTTTCGTGCATCTCTCATTGTACTCTGTTGTGTCGTCCCGGCTTGTGTACATCGGTGTGCAAATGATTGACGGCGAGAGTTGACGCCGTTTGAGTGTCCCTCGGTGGAGCCGACGCACGCCGAGGCCCATTCACCCTTTGTTGGAGCCTCCTCCTCTGGCGATGCGCTCAGCTACTTCGGCAGGCCTCCTCGGTGGTCGGGCCGCCGACGGTCACTGCCACTGCAGATGCTGTCTGCATGCACCTAGCGTTGTGTCTGGCTGTGGCATTGCGTCTGCAGCATCATGCGGTGCCTAGGGTCCATGTCTCCTGCTGTATGGCCCTGCATGGCATCGTTGACTGTCTTAGGCACTGCCTGGATTCGGGCAGCCATAACTCCTTGCTGCTTTTTTTCTATTTGATTCTGACCTCATGACTATGTTTGGAGTGTTGGTATTATGGTACGGTCCAGTTTTCAGGAAAAACGGACGACGCCTGGGTTTTGGGCTGTCGGGTGTCTAGCAGGGCTCACCGAGAAAACCTTGCCTGCAAGAAAATAGGTGTAGCACTATTTTCTGATGGGCTGGTTAGCTGAGTGACAAGTTCGACACTAGTGGAGGGGAGGTAGAACTTGGAGGGGTCTCCCATTGTTGCTCATTCTTCATTGCTAATCAGTTACTTTCAGTTTTCAGCTGCTTTCTGGCGCTGACACTGGCGCCCGTATTTCTGAGTAACAAACCCAGAGCTTCCAGACTGTCTCTAAAGGAGCAGACTGAGGGGGCAGCAGACTTAAGCAATGAGCGTGGAAGCCGGCACGCTGCATCGACAACGCATGCTGCCCCAACCTGCTGCCTAGGTTTCTAGCTTTGGCAAGGAGGGGCGAGCGAGGACGAGGGCTTGAGGCCATTGGTCTCACCTTGGAGCCTTGCGGCCTTAGAGCTGTCAATTGAGCAACCATCTGGATTGGCTACTCGTGGCTGGGTGGCTTGAGGTCCACTAGTCACATGAGTGTCGGCTAGCCATTTAGCCGGCCAATAGAAAGCTGGCTAGCGGCCACCAAGTTGGTGGCCATCTGTCAGCCCTCATCTAGTTTATGGGTGGCCGCCAATCATCCCATCAATTTTGAAAAAGGTGATGGTTGAATTGGCACTCACACTACGCACTAAAAATTTCTCAAGTGTAATTACACCAGATCGTTCTTTTATGTGAAGATTTCATGTCTTAACCATCCACACTTCGCTCAATGTAGGTGCCCATATTGCGATATTAATGAAACACGACATCGTGTCAATGAATCATGAAAAAATAAACGAGGAATTTTTCTTCCATGTTTCAAGATGATCCTAAAAAACCATTTGTCTCACGATAAGGATTCTTTAACCATTGATATCCAGTTAGGCTTAGCACTGTTTTTCATGGCCTCACTTTTTTACCTTGCCGGTGTGAAAAGTGGCCCAAAACACATGCGCACTTGATGAAGAAAATATGTGGAATTTTCCCCGAATATTTGAAGCATAAGATCTTGCCAGCATGAGCTCCATGTTACTGCCATAACTCGAAGCAAGCCTTTACCGATGAAGTAAGATTAATCATTACATTGAGTTGAATGATCAGCATCATGAAAAAAAGGTTCAAAGTGAAACAATAAATCCTTGTTTAAGTTGCTGCTCTAAAACCCGCATGCCTACCATTCTGTCACTTTTATATGACTGGGTTGTTCGAGTGCTGAGGTAGCTCCACAGAGTCGTCTGGTTACGACCTGTGGCAAAAACGAACCGAGCAAAGCGGGTTCGACACACCTTCGAGAAACACTGGTTCCCAAACTGGGCATTCGTGATCGGTTCCCACCATCTTGGTTGTGTTTCCCACCTGAAGATTCCAAATCATTCGAAACCACCCTGACCAGGTCCTCCGCGTCATCATGCCCCTCGCTCTCCTTTCCCCATCTATCCCGTGTCCATTATTCCCTATGCTTTTCAGACAATATAAAGCGTTTGCTTGTACTCATGCCCTGTACCCAGAGCTCCTCTCTCCCGTCCCGCAGGCAAACGCGGAACTTCTGTCAGCGTCTCGCAGGTCTGTGCATGACAGATCATCAAATCACAACGCTGCGACTCGCTGCGCAGGCTCCTTCCCGCAATGACGAAACCATGCCCCTCCTGCACCTTGCCAAATCGACGCACAACCAATTCTGTATAAATTAGGCTCCTGCTGGTCATCAGTAATAAGTTATGCTGCAGTGTTAGTTGTGGAAGTGTTGTCTGCAAGTCCTCGATTGCTCCACCATGGCTCGTCTGCTAGCCCTTGCGGCCCTCATGGCCCTGTCTGCTGTCGTGGCGGTGAACGCCTGCGCGGTCCCTCCCTACGGTTGCAACAAGGCCTTCTGCGATGGCCTTCGCAACGTGCCGCCCGTGTTCCAGTATCAGGGCTTCAACAAGGACAAGGCGTCCACCTGGGACACGCGCCTCGGCTACTGGTTCGGCATCTACAACAAGCGATACACAAGCGCGCAGAAATCTAAGCTTCTCCGCCAGAAGGGCGGCCCGAGCATCAACTACGAGAGCTTCTCCGCCGTGGGCGACGTGGTGAAGTACTCAACGGCTCGCAGCCTGGGCGCGTGCTGCAACGAGTGCCGCAAGACGGCGGGCTGCTGGATGTACCAGTACTTCGACTGGGACAGCGCGTTCCGCCGCCCCAACCCCGCAGGTTTCAAGAAGGGAACCTACTGCTACCTCCTGCAGGGCGGCCCGGAGAAGGCGGACGACCCAACGGGCCGCGGCACGCCGCCCAGCGGCACGCACACGTCGCAGGTGGAGAAGGGCGACGCGTTCAGCCCGACGTACATGCCCAGCTGGGTGGGCGGCATGTGCAACGGCAACACTAGCGTGAACGACGACCCGCATTTTGTGGGCGCGCAGGGCACCAGGTTCGACTTCAACGGCGAGCTGGACAAGAGCTTCTGCCTGAGTACCGACGCGCGCCTCCACATCAACGTGCGCCTTTCCGGATACAAGGACGACAGTGTTGAGGCGGCAGAGCACAACGGCATCCGGTCGTGGATCAAGGAGGTGGCCGTGCTGTGGAAGGATGAGGCGTCGAAGCGCCACTCGCTGCACCTGGAGGCGCGCACCGGTCCTCGCGTGGAGCGCGGCGAGGACGGGTATCTGGCAGCCGTGTCTGTGGATGGCGTAGAGGCGCCCGTGCCTTCTGTGGAGGGTAACGCGGACACGGTTTCCAAGAATGGCATGACATTTGCCTTCCTCGGCACCGCCAAGAAGGGCCCGTATGACGTTGACCGTTTCTCCCTCAAGATCGACGGCCTGCTCGACATGACCCTGAGCATGCGCGTCGCGCACGCGAAGCTGCGGCGCCCCGACGACGCCGAGACGCACTTCAACATTGGCATCAACGACATCACCACGACGGACGCCATCCACGGCGTGCTGGGGCAGACGTACCGCGACACGGCGGAGCAGTCCGCCAAGGCGCTGAAGTACTCGCAGATCTCGGAGCTCCTGCACGGCCCTGTCGTTGCGGACGGCAAGTCCGGCAAGGGTTTCCTTGAGGGCAAGACGGAGGACTACGAGACGAGCGGCATTATGTCCGACAACTGCAAGTTCTCCGCGTTCTGAAGAGTGCAGAGTGCTCCTTACACAGAGCCACGCGCTAGCCGCGTCGCGTCAACCACGCAGCGCTATCCACCTACCAGACTGCAGTACAGGCATGATTGCCTTGGTGTTCGTGTTGGCTCCCTTCCTGTACGATGGTCAGGCATAAGTAGGGCATTTCAAAGCACCAAACTCCCTCATTAGTAAACTGTAATGCTAGACATCATTCCACGTATTTTCGTTCCCATATGGCATGCACACTGATCGGTTCCTCTTGCCCCTGTGCTACTCCATCGAAATCTCAAGCATACCTTTGTATGCATTGCACAGCAGTTGCTCTCTTGTACGCTCCGTCGAAACTTAGTCAGGCTCAGGCAGGTGCAACGGGCTCAATTCTCTGTCATCAATGTAGGCTAGTTCTCTCACTGTCCGTTTGTCTGTTGTGCAATGTCATCAATGTTTTGCACTGCGGGTGTACATCATATCTGATGACTCCATCTAGATGGGTAATGAAAAATGCATTGATGACATGTGGACCTAGTGTGCACTTGAATGGTACACAGACTTGTGGACTGTTGTTTCATCACACACTGCTCATGGCTGGCATGTCATGAGGCTATGCTTGTGACTGGAATGCCATGACTTCATGCTCACATGAGCATGAAGTCACAACGGATGAGAAGCGTAAACGCTGGAACCAAGCACAGATAAGAGTCTACCTCAGGATGCTGATAGTCTTTGGATTGCTGCCCAGCTTCCCCCCGGACCCTATCCCCCCTTGAAGCAACTCTGCGACATTATCCTAACCCCCATTGAATGGGAAAACAATGCTACACATTGAACAGTGAATAGTGCACATTTCTTTGGACCAGAGTTCAAAAGTGTACATGAGCTTCAAGTCAATGCAAGGTGGAGATGCATGTGCGTTCAAGGTTCATACCGCCGATACGTTCATAATCGTGTACCTGCACAGTCCTTGCTTGTGTCGTGCTGACCTTTCCATACCGAAGCGCTACATCATCTGATGCTGAGTGTCGACACACTGGTCCATTTCCATGGGTGAGGCTGGTTGCAGTTAGAATCGATGGTTGGCCGAATTCAACCATCAATTCCAACCAAATTAGACGTTGCCATGTAACTTCCTTCAACCTGTTGGTTGAGTGCAGCTACTGCGTAGTTTAAGCGCGCGATTGTCGATTTTTTTGTACGAGGAGTAGAGGTACCAGGCGAGGTTCGACGCGTCTTTTGTTTTTGGTAGACTGCATGATTGCTTTTGGGGCAAGCGACGGTGAAAAAAGATGTTGGTCTGCTCATTGTTAGGGTTTGTTTAGTCTGCTGGATCTGACTTCCTCCTATCCGGACAACGCCACTCTCTATCCGGACGTCCTGACACGAACTAGCTCATAAGACTCTCTACCGACGGGTGATGTGACTGAACTCAGCCAGCAAAAAAACGGTCAGGTCCAAACAGGCCCTTTTTCAAAGGAGTGAGAAATATTCCCCATCCAACCATTGGCTCTCGGTCCGACGATGGTTGGACCGGGAAGTGGCGATTGTTGAACGTGTGTGGAGGAGTTGGTTGAGCGACAAGCGCAGAGCATGGCCGCTCTTCTGCCATGCTCTGCACGTTGTTAAACGCATGGGGATGGAATTGTCTTCATTCCCGTCGCGATGGAACTGATCCGACGATAGAAAGGATGTGTACTGACCACTTCAACAAGGACTCTTGAGCATGTGTCATGGTGGTGTCTCAAACACATGCACAGAAGTTTGGAATAAAACAGATTCGCAAGTTCAAAACAGAGGAAAAGGCCTCAGCACATGTGAAAATCGATGTTCCAACCATCCAAGTCAACTGACCAGGCGCGAGTTGAAAATCTTCAACCGAACCCCGCCACCAGCCTCACCCCATTTCATTCCTCGCCTCTTTTCGATCGCGTGGTCTTCCGTGCCTGTGTGAGTGAGGCTTGTTGGCCAACAGAGCTTGCTGCTTGTTGTGATACGAAGTATCCCTCGCTTGATGTTGGGGATTGGAACGCCACCCGGTGTTCCCATTGTTAAGGACACTCGCATGTTAGCTCACACATTCTGGTGTCCTCCATCAACTCAACCTGGGCGGAGTCCATGGATAATCCAAACGACTACAACTACTGCAGCTTAGCCGAAAAGATCAGGGGTACTTTGAACCAGGGTCTGGTCAGAACCAGGTTGAGAGCTCGCCCTGGAGCAAAACCTCAGCGCAAGTCTATGCTGTGCAAATGATTGCCTGGGATGAACCATCCCCAGAAGTGGCCATCCGAGCTCAAGACACTTTGTATCCTCGTTGTCTCTAGCTCATCGGGTTTATCTCACTCACACTAGCCCCAAAACCCCGGGATCCCCCAAGACCTCTCTCCCAACCCAGGCTCAAACCCCAGAGGAAACCCTAGCTGACGAGGAGAACCTTCCCCGGCTTGGCCTCGTGCATCGAGTCCTTCACGGCCTGCTGGAAGTCCTCCAGCCCGTACTTGTGTCCGACGGGGGGCTTGAACACGCCCTTGAGAAAGAGGTTGAGGATGTGGGACGCCAGCTCCTGCCGCTGCTCTGGCTGAGGGTACTTGTCGTGAAGCCACTCCGTGAGGTAGAACCCGTGGACCTTCACACCCCTGTGCACGGTGAAGGCCGCAGTGGGGGAAAAAGGAAAA
>SZWC01013432.1:21337-79468 GCA_023375785.1 Penium margaritaceum | reverse complement strand
GGGGGGGGGGGGGGGGGGGGGGGGGGGGGGGGGAGGTTTACCATACAGGACCGAAGGCGTGCATACATTGGCCAAAGTACATGCCACCGTGGAAACAATGTACGTGGACTTGTTTCATTGAAGAATTTTAGGTGTTGTTTTCAATCTTCCATGGGACCAACTGGAGATGCACATGCGAGGAATAGCAATTGCGCTGTACACAGCGTGAAACGAGGTGGCAAGCAAAGGCCGAGTTCTCGGAAGCTATGCAGAAGGTGAATAAACGCGATAGTGTCGACTTTTGAAGCCTGGAAAATGGGGTACTTTACATGCATAATGTGAACATCGGACCTTGACTCCGTACTTGTGAACACCCCGTTGCCTGTCGCGACTAAGTCTGGACGGCGGACACGACGGACGTGGTGTCCAGAACGATGTATGGCAGGTTTCGATTGAAACTGATTTCTAGCAAATTACAGTATGAAATAGTATCGTTATCTTGCCCCCACTTTTTAAAGTAGGGGCAAGGCGTCAATAATATTTCATCCCTACTGGACATCCCAGCCATAATTCCCCAGAGCACCAAAAGTGGGGGCGGCCTAGCCATGACTTTCCAGAATGGGGGCGACCTAGCCATTTTTCTCAGAATGGGGGCGTCTCAGACATGCTGGAGTGAGAATGGGAGCGACTTACAAAGTCGTCCCAAATACTTGGGCTCAACCCCCAGGTGGCGGTGCTAGCTCGTTCGGCATGATGCTTGACGTGAGTGTGCGCTTCCTGGTTCTTACACTCTCGCTCCAACAGCCTAACTCTTGTCTTTGTTTTCTCTGAAGCAACTTCCACATCCATGGTTTTGTACCTTGTTGGGCTCTCCCCACTGTTGAAGTTTGTTGGCCACTTACATCTCTATGCCCTCTTGTCTTCTCCTCCATGTACACACATGTACAGATTAATTGACATGGCCTCATCTGTGAAGACGTCAAGCAAGCCCACCATGATTGGCGTCTTTGGCGACTTCACCCAAGTGTTTCACCGAGGAGTGCCTTCTGGCACATGGATGATCATGACTTAATTCTCTATCTCTCATGTGGGAGATGCTGGGCCTGTGCATTCTTACTGTCGTGCCCTGCATCATGGTTGCTTGCCTTGAGTATTTTCTGGGGGAGCTGCATTTCCCTGGTGCTGATCCTTAGGGGGCCACCATGCCGGGTTTACCCAAGCATTGGTGAGTAGCCGCCGTTCGTTTTCACACCGAGCGGTCGGGCTCGACCCCCAGGTGACGGTGTGTGCTTGCTTGGGTGTGTTGCCCGTCGCAAGTGCACGCTCACCAGTTGCTAAGTCTTGCACGCCTCTCCTTCCCTCTCTTGTCTTGGTGTATCCGAGGTTGCAAGGCAAGCGTTTCCCGCATCCATGGTGTCCCATGCGCTTCCTTGTGCCTTGGTGCTATCTTGCACACACGTGCCCTGGGAAGTTGCCTGGTTACTACTGGTATCAATGCCGGTGAGGACCTGGCCATTTGGAAACCGCTCACCACCCTCTCGGTGCACCACAGGGACTCGTGGTAGTCTCATCCTGTTCCTCCACAGCTTCTCTCACAGCTGAACACCCTCGTCACCGCCCACATCTCCGGTACCAAACAACAGCTCCTAGGGGTGTTGTTACGCCTGTGCGCAACTCACTTGCAACTGCACCATTAGTTGATCGTCCACATCCACGGGCCGTCTCGTGTGCACCTCTCGTCGCACCACACTCAGTGCCCATAGCAATCTGCCACACTCTTCCAGTGGGCTGAGAATCCACTCTTTGGAGGCACGCACCTACTACAGTGGCCTTTGTTCACCTGGGTCCCTCTTCTTGCGGGCCGAGAGCTTTCCGCTACCCTCACTCTTACGTAGCACTCCTGCCACTGTTGGCCTCCGTCACTGCAGTCGGAGTTCTCTGCTCCAGTCACCCCCTGTTGTACTTCAGTCACCTACTGCCCCACGACGTCATCTTCTGTGCATAGCACCAGGTAGCAGGCACCCATCTCGGCTGCCCTTGCAGCCACAGCAGCAGCCACACTGGAGTTCCCACCTCTTGACGGCCCTCTAGACAAGGAGCTTGACTTCCCTCGTATAGCTGCCCGCTACGCTGACCACGGATGGGAGGATTCTCACCTCTTTGACCCTCCCTCGTCACGCGACGACGACACACCTTTGTGGTTCCACATGCTTGACAGCTCCTACTCGCGCGAGGAGCTCACAAAATTGGACGAGAGGGAGGCAGCTGAGCGGAAAGAGGAGATAAACCGATGCATGTACACGCCGGACGACCTGCCTCCATCGCCGCCCCACTCCTCAAACATGCAACCTCCTCGTGATCCACAGTCATCCAACACTGCTTCTGCATCCGACCCCACATCTACTCCATCTCCCACAACAGCTGCATTGGCTGGGCCACCGCCAACTCCAGAGGTGCCCGGAGTGATCCACGTCCTTCCAGCTCACACTGACTCCATCGGCCTGGCAGGTGCCATTCTTGACACAGCTGCGGGTGCAGTAGGAACCTTTGCAGCCACTGCTTGCACGTGCAGAGCCCCCACCCAGACAACGGTGGGCCGTGCTGCTGAGGCTTACGCACATGCAGCCGCATCTCTCACACTGCTCGCCGCCGCAGCCGCCAACATTGCTACTTTGGTGACGGTAGCAGCTGACTCTGTCGCCACAGCCGCATCGTCTACCGCAGAATCAACTACAGCTGCCGTCGGCTCCATTTGCGCCTCCACTGTAGCTGCAATCCTGAATCCCACAGGTGCTCCGCGGGAGGTGGCACCACACATCACCACAGGGGTTCTGATTGCATTGGCATCAGCAGCGGTGGCCGGGGCCACCATCACTGGCCTTCTCTACCTCATCGTGGCAGTTACAGGGTGGGTTGCTGTTCTCCTCTCTTCAGCTGCGGCATTGGTGGCTCCTCTCTTTGCACTGCTTCCCTCTCCCTAGTTCGGTGAGCACATTCTGCCTGTACCAGAAGAGACCATAGAGGCTCTCCAAGCCGGCCTTAGTGAGGCTCTGGCAGCCTGCCGCAAAGCTGAGGATGACATGTAACGCAACAGTGAGGCACAACACAAATTAGCCGCCGCAATGGCGAACCTAGTCATAGAGCGCCTATGGATTTTCCCTACCCTTGCCACTATCCTTCCTGCTGATGACACTGCATCTACTGAATCATCTGTGCCTCCTAGTGGTGGTACTCCCAACTCCTCTTTGCCTGTTATTTCAGCAGCCGCTCTCGCTCGAGTCCTCCTACCTGCACGGCAGAACGACTTCGAGACCCCGCCACCACAGTTCACCTCTAAACTCTCCTTTATGTCATGGGAAATGCGCTTCAGCACGTGGGTCCAAGGGGAATTGCTATGGGAGTAGTGCTCTCCTCCAAAGGTGCCGTTTGTTCCACAACCAGCTAAAGCGGCTCGGGCCGTTCGTGCTCTCATCAATGGTGGACCCTAGATTCGCCTGGATGACATTGGTACGTATAATGTAGACCCGACACGAGGCACACCTGCTGACCCCGTCGGTGCATACGCCCTCATTCGTCGTCGCAAGAGAGTCACTGGGCACGCAGCCCAGAGCGCTCTTACTGTGCAGTTTAACACCTTGCAGATGCGAGCTGATGAGATTGCAGACGAGCACTGGGCGCGTAGTCTGCGCCTGCTGCGCGACCTGGGCAAGGCTGCTCATGGCCCTTTCTCTGCCTGCTTGTCCATTGTTGCAGGCCTGATTCCTGAACTCTCTGATCTCTATCTGCACGTCTCATAGGCAGAACTCGAGTGTCTTGCTTCTGCTCTACTCCTTGTGGACACACCCCCAGGGATTGGACTTCTTTATGACTTCAATGCTTCCCGCCTCACTGATTGGTGGAACAGTCTGCAGAACAAGTGCATTCACTGTGCTGCGCTCGTTGCAGTCACAACCTCCTCGTCCTCCTCTGCAACTGTCGCCACCTCACTTCTACACCCATGACCCCCACGGGTCAGTCACCACTGAAATCCTTGGACATCTTAAAGCTGGGGGAGACAGTGGATGTGACTGACTATCTTTGAGTCAAAAGCTCACTGATGTACATTGCCACCACCACACGTGCTGATGTTGCCTTTGCTGTCAACTTTCTGTCTCAATTCTCTCAGTGTCCATGCGAGCAGCATCTTGAGGCTACCTTGCGAGTCATCCGCTACGCACTCTCCACACCACGTGTCGGTCTCTACTTCCATGCAGAAACCTCCCTCGTGGTTGATGGCTTCACTGACAGGGACTGGGCACACGACTCTGACGCACGCAGTCAAACAGGGTACATTTTCATGGTTGGTGGGACTGCTGTCTCTTGGAAAAGCGGCAAACAAGGGGGTGTTTCCCCTAGCAGAGCTGAGGCTGAGTATGTTGCTCTTGGCACAGGTGCATGTGAGGCTATCTAGCTGTGTCGCCTGCTGTAGTACTTGCGTGTCCCCATCCATTGCATCACTCTACATTGTGACAATCAAAGCACAAAGCCCATTGCCGAGAACAGTGGCATGCATCACTCCCGCACCAAGCACATCAATGTTGAGCACCACTTTGTTGGTGAGTGCATCGCCGCCGTAATTATCCAGGTCACTTGGGTGGACACCCTTTCTCAGAGAGCGGGATTTCTTACCAAAACAGTTAGTCATAATGTTGTCAGAAGTGTTGTTCATGCTATTGGTCTCATCTGTCCCCATGACCCAGGTTGAGTGCTCTGTGTGTCTTACACGTCTCTGTTCATCTCGTCCTCCTGAGTTATCATGTGTGTGGGGTGTTTGCCTGCGGGTCATGGAGGAGTGTTGAAGTTCGTTGGCCACTCACATCTCTATGCCCTCTTGTCTTCTCCTCCATACACACACATGTTCAGATTAATTAACATGGCCTCACCTGTGAAGACGTCTAGCGAGCATACCATGATTGGCGTCTTTGGCGACTTCACCCAAGTGCTTCACCCAGGAGTGCCTTCTAGCACATGCATGGTCATGACTTAGTTCTCTATCACTCATGTGGGAGATGCTGGGCCTGTGCATTCTTATTGTCCTGTCCTGCAACATGGTTGCTTGCCTTGAGTATTTTCTGGGGGATCTGCATTTCCCTGGTGCTAATCCTTAGGGGGCCACCATGCCGGCTTTACCCGAGCATTGGTGAGTAGCCGCCGTTCGATTTAACACCGAGCAGTTGGGCTCAACCCCCAGGTGGCGGTGTGTGCTTGCTCGGGTGTGTTGCCCGTCCCGAGTGCACGCTCACTGGTTGCTAAGTCTTGCACGCTCCCGCTTCATTCTCTTGTCTTGGTGTATTCAAGATTGTAAAGCAAGTGTTTCCCGCATCCATGACGTCCCATGCGCTTCCTTGTGCCTTGGTGCTATCTTGCACACACGTGCCCTAGGAAGTTGCATAGTTACTACACCCACTCCCTCACATCCCTCAAACTCTCTTCACTAGAGAACTCAAGGATAACTACTAGTTTTAGAGTAGTGAGGATCTCCCCTCACACCCACGTTCCTTGGACCCTTGGTGGGACACTGTGTACAATGACACTCCTCTTGATGCGTACGGCAGATTCTACCACTTGGTGGCCTTTGCCACCATGTCGGCTAAAACCGTTGTGACGGCGAATTCTCACACTGTGCTGGCCAGCATTGTCACTCGACGGCCATACTCCAACCCCGGACTCCCGTCTGTTAAAAAAAGTGTCACTGCCATGGATCCCGTTTGCCGCTTTCCTGGTTCGGCCACTATAGAGTGGTTGGATTTCTAATCGGATTGTAGATTTGGACTCCTTGGATTTTGCCATGCGATTTCGAGCTTTCATTTGCTCGATTTGGTTGAGTATTCAGAAAGTTAGCCCCTACCCAAAGATCGGATGGTGAGGCGGTTGGAATCTGGTACCCGTCCGCGGTGACGGGATTCTCCACCGCCGGTGGTCCGTGTTCAGCTCCAACTGGCTCCATAGACCCCAAGGCCCTAGAGGAATCAACCAGGGAGGTCCCCTGGACCAGGACAAGCCGCCCTTTGACTTGTCAACCAAAGAAAGGTGCTTCGAGCCGTCGTCGGCTTATGTCGGAGGCGACTCGCGTCGGCGGCAGCCAAAGGCGGCTCCACCAAGGGTTTCTTGGATGGGCGTAGCAGGGGCTATACTGCTTCGTTTTGGGCGTGCTTGGATGCGTTGGAAAGCTCACATCACAGGCTATAAGAATCTGATGTAATCTCACCAAAACAACTAACCATGAATGATTCTCAGCCTTTCTCAATTTCCGCAATCTGCATCCTGCCAGAATTCTGCTCCCTTGGTGTTGTGGCGACCCAAAGCACACACCTCCCTTGGAAGTCTCTTTGCACTAAGTAGCCGTGGACACCTAGGCAGTTCAGGGTACACCAGGAAAGCATTATTGACAAAGGGTTATGGGCCCACAGCTGTGATCTCCCTACCAAGACGTTCACGGCTTCCGCAAACGCACGCGAGTGTCGCTCAGGGCGACATCACTGTCGCACTTTGAGACTGTCCATTGCAGAAGTTCAGCATGGCGCACAATACAGAGTCCTTGCCCATCCAAAAATACATGGGCGGCCTTGGTTTTGGGCTGTGGCGGTGGCATTTTTAGATCTACCTTGCGCACAAGGGACTGCTGGAGCTCATGAAGGACACGGAGGTTCAAGATGCGAGCGCAACGGACGGTGAGAAGACGGCCTTCACGAGGAAGAACACAGTGCCGAAAACAGGAGGCGCTGATGCTCCTGTTTTCGGCACTGCATGAATCTCAGTGGGGCTACATCCAGGGCTGCAACCTGGCAACTGATGCGTGGAAGAAGCTTTGCTCCATCCTCCAATCAACATCCCTAGCCAACAAGATCTTTGCAATGAAGCGCCTCTTGACGGTGAGGATCGAGGAGGGTGAGGACATCATTTCCGTCATGCAACAGACCGAGTCTCTTGCCTCACAATGCAATGATGTGGGGTGGAAGATTGACACGAAGATGCAGGCAATGGCGCTCCTCATGGCTCTACCCGAAAGTTGGGGTCCTCTCATCACCGTGCTGGGAGGTTGGGCGGAGGATAAACTCACCTACGGCGTAGTTGCCGAGTACAACCGCAACAAGGTGCACCGTTGGAGCGGTGGCAAGACCTCTTCATCCTCAACTGCCATGGTCACCAAAACGTAGGGTGGCAGCGGCAGCGGCAAGCGAGGCGGCGGTAAGGGCGGCGGCAAGAAGGGCACCAAGAGGGGTGCATGCCATAACTATGGCAAGGAGGGCCATTGGGCCAAGGAGTGCCCGGAGGAGGCGCAGTCCGACGGCAAAGGTGCCAAAGGCAAGAAGGCGCTCCTCAACGGCACAAAGAACCACGACCTGAAGGACACCAATCGGTGGTACCTCAACTCAGGTGCGGAGGAGCAGACCCAAGTCGAGAAGGTGGGGTTCATCAACTACACCAAGTCTGCAAAGTCCATGGTGACCGCCAATGACGAGGTCGAACCTGCGGCCAGCCAATGTGATGTGGACGTAGAGGTGGTGGTTGGTGGTAAAAAGTCGCAATGTGTTATCCAAAATGTGCAACATGTCCCCGATCTGGCTGACATTTTGAGTCTGACCCGCTTGACAGACAAGGAGTATGAAGTGCTCTTCCACAGGAAAGGTGCAGTCGTGCGGATGGACGGTGGTCGCGAGTCCGTGCTTGAGGCGAAGCGCGAGGGAGGACTCTATACTGTTGACACAAAAGTCATCCCCTCGGCAACAGACGCAGCAGACCCGCAAGCACGCTCCGTCAACCTTGCTAAAGGCGGAGGAGCAGACCTTCAGCTGTGGCTTCGGTGGCTGGGGCACTCGTCGTCCAAAACCGTACAGGAGATGAGAAGCGCGACATGGTTTGCAGCCTCAACATCACAGGTGCAGCTGATGCAGCAGAAGATTCCACAGAGCACAAGTGTAAGCCTTGCATCGTGGGCAAGGCAAAGCGCAATCTGTTCGAAGACGGACAACGGCGGGCCGAGAACCTGATCAAGGTTGTGCACAGTGATGTGCGTGTACCGATCAAGACACCGTCCATTGGGGGTGCGCGGTACTTTGTCACCTTCATCAACGATTGCACCAGAAAAATCTATGTCTACTTCATGAAGCGGAAGAGTGATGTGCGGGACCGGATGAAGAAGTACGTCGTAGCGGTGGAGAGGCAGACTGGCCGCAAGGTCAGAGCGCTATGCAGCAACAATGGCGGCGAGTACGTGGGCTGTGGAGGATGGCTGAAGGAGCACGGCATTGAGTGGCAGCCGACCACTCCGTACACGCCTCAACCTAATGGCGTGGCGGAGTGTGCAAACCAGACGCTACTCACCATGGCACGGACAGTGCTCGTGGACGCAAAGTTGCCACAGAGCCCGTGGGCCGAGGCCGTGAGTACGGCGTGCTACATCACCAGCCTCACCCCAACAACAGTGCTGAAGGGGAAGGGCGGCTGGAAGACGCCGCAGGAGGCTTGGAGCAGGCGCAAACCAAGCATGGCGCACCTGAAGGCGTTCGGGTGCAAGGCGCACGCGTTGGTGCAGGCCGCGCAAAGAAAAGAGTCCAAACTGGACCCGCGTGCAAAGGTGTACGCGTTCGTCGGATACGAGAGTGCGCTCAAGGTGTACCGCCTCTTTGATCCACGGATGCAGGATGTGATCAGCAGCTGCGACGTCACGTTTGATGAGCAGCAGAGCTACTGTAGCAGTAGCAACAACATTGACGGAGCGCACTCTCCAAAGCGGGGGGAGTAGTTCTAACTCCTTGAGCGTGAGGAGGAGCCGGCGGCTGCAGAGGTCGATGACGGGTCTTTGGAGGATTGCGGTGCTGGAGCGTAACAGGGCAATGCAGCAGGTGCAGGTACGGCTGGAGCGCAGGTCCAAGGTCGCCGCGTCACAGCAGATGGCGGCGGAATGCAGTAAAGCGGTATGACGCGAGCACGGGCCGCTGGGTCGGCATGGCGCGGTGCATGATGGCAGCCGCAACGGAGCCGACACCCGTGCAAGAGGCGCTTGCACGACCTAACAGGCAGCAGTGGGGCGAAGCAATAAAATCTGAACTTGCGTCCCTTGCTGAGAACTATACTTGGGAGTTGGTTGATCGGCCTGAGGGGGCGAAGGTGATCAGTTCCAAGTGGGTGTTCAAGGTGAAGCTCACCAAGGACAGCAAGGTGGAGAAGTATAAGGTGCGGCTTGTGGCGAAGGGGTACATGCAGCAGAAAGACAAACACTACGATAAGACGTTCGCACCCGTTGCCAAGTTCACAAGCATCCGGACGATCCTTGCGGTGGCAGCCGCAAAGGATATGGAGATCCACCAAATGAATTTCAAGACGGCATTCTTGAACGAAATCATTGACAAGGAGATCTACCTTGAGGTTCCGGAGAGGGTGGATGCATCGGAGGGCAAGGTGTGCAAGCTATGAAAGGCCTTGTACGGGCTAAAACAGGCGCCCAGGTGCTGGTACCAGCAGATGGACGGCTACATGGCGGAGCTTGACTTCAAGCGCTGTGAGTCAGACCACAATGTGTACATGCAGAGAAGCAAGGGACTCCATCAGATTGTCGCACTCTAGGTGGACGACCTGATCTTGTGTTCATCAGATCGAGCGGCTTTGCACCATTTCAAGAAGCAACTAAGCAACAGATTTAAGATGACGGACATGGGGGAGCTGGAGTACTACCTCGGTGTAAGCATCACGCGGAACCGGAGGGCGCGCACGCTTGAGCTGGGGCAGGCCAAGTACGTGGCCGAGGTCTTGAAGCGGTACGGCATGGAGGACTGCAAACCAGTGGGCAGTCCGGTCTCCACGAGCTGTGAGGTGAGTGCGGCGATGGCGCCGCAAACCAAAGAGGAGAAGGAGGACATGGCGGAGGTGCCCTACCAATGTGTGGTGGGCAGTCTGATGTATGCCATGGTGGCGACTCGGCTGGACTTGGCCTACGCGGTGGGTCAGGTGAGCAGGTACTTGGCCAATCCTGGGCCACTGCACTGGCAGGCGGCGAAGCGCATCCTCCGGTACTTGCAGGCAACGCGACATGCGCGCCTGAAGTAGAATGGAAAGGGGAGGTCATACCCCTTGCGGCTGATCTGCTACACTGACGCGGACTACGCCGGCGATGCAAACAAGAGGAAGTCCACTTCTGGCTATGTGTTCTTCCTCGCAGATGCAGCAGTCTTGTGGTGCAGCAGGAAGCAGGACTGCGCCGCCACCTCCACAGTGGAGGCGGAGTACATCGCTCTGGCCGAGGCGGTCAAGGAAGCAATGTGGCCCAGCAGATTGCTGGGGGAGCTGGATGTGCCACAGCTGGAGCCTACGCTGGTGCAGGAGGACAACACCAGCTCCATCTTGCTGACCAACAACCCGATGCAGCACAGGAGGAGGAAGCACATTGACGTGCGCTACCACTATGCGCGCGACATGGTGGAGAAGGGACAGGGTGTGCTGCAGCATTGCAGCACAAAGCACATGCTTGCAGATTGCTTCACCAAGGGGCAGCCCCAGGATCGGCATGTCATCAGCCTTGCAGGGCTTGGATTGACAAGATGTGAAGGGCTTGAAGGTGCAGGAGCGGACGAGTAAAGAGTGAGCATGAGGCATCCGGCATGGAAGGTGCAAAAGGGAGATTGTTAAAAAAAGTGACCCTGGCATGGATGACGTTTGCCGTTTTCCTGGTTCGACCACTAGAGAGTGGTTGGATGTCTGATCTGATTGCAGATTTGGACTCCTTGGATTTTGCCATGCGATTTTGAGCTTTCAGTTGCCCAATTTGGTTGAATATTCAGAAAGTCAGCCCCTACCCAAAGATCGGGTGGTGCGGCGGGTGGAATCTGGTACCCGTCCGTGGTGACGGGATACTCCACCGCCGGTGGTCCGTGTTCAGCTCCAACTGGCTCCATAGACCCCAAGGCCCTAGAGTAAGCAACCAGGGAGGTCCCCTGGACCAGGGCGAGCTGCCCTTTAACTTTTCAACCAAAGAAAGGCGCTTCGAGCCGTCATTGGCTCATGTCAGAGGCGACTCGCGTCGGCAGCAGCCAAAGGCGGCTCCACCAAGGGTTACTTGGATGGGCGTAGCAGGGGCTATACTGCCCCATTTTGGGCGTGCTTGGATGCTTTAGAAAGCTCAGATCACAGGCTATAATAACATGATGTAATCTCACCAAAATAACCAACCATGAATGATTCTCGGCTTTTCTCAGTTTCTGCAATCTGCATTCTGCCACAATTATGCTCCCTTGGTGTTGTGGCGACCCAAAGCACACACCTCCCTTGGAAGTCTCTTTGCACTAAGTAGCCTTGGACACTTAGGTAGTTCAAGGCATGCCAGGACAGCATTCCTGACACTGTCTTGGTTGAGATCCGAGAGCCATGGACCTGTTTCGACCAACTGTCGTCTGGACAGGAGGTTGGAGCCCCTAGGTGCTGCAGCCATCGCACCAATCGCAGCTAGTGCTCCTTTCCCTCTTTTGATGTGCAGTTTCTACAGCACAAAACTGCTGCTCTTTGGCCACCCAAACCTATGGTTTCCTGTTAGTTGACACCCGCACGCTACGAACCCACCTCCACTGTCTGATTGTGAGGCACGCCCCCTCAGGAGCTGCATCTGGTGCAGCTGCTCTCCACTGTTGCCATTCTGTGGACTCCCATCTTGGTTGAGACCCGTGGACTACCGACCCTCTTCTGGTCACCTTTGCCTGGACATTCGGCCCGCACCCTCAGGTATTGCAGCTGTCGCATTGCTCTTCAACTTTCTCATACCTAGCGATAGCCCCTGCACTCTCTACCCCACTTGCAGCAGTGTCGTGCGTCATCTACTTGCGGCTGCCACCACAGTCACTACGTCAGTCAAGGTGGATTCGCTACCACTTGACAGGAATCGTGATGATGAGCTTAATGTACCCCGCATAGCTGCCAGGGGCTCATCACATGAAGCAGCACTGCCAGCAGCAGATTGGACGGTGTGGGACCCGCCGTACCCCCAAAGCGATACTGAAACCTCGAAGTGGATGTGCGTGCTAGACGCGGACAACAGGAGAGCTGAAGCTGAACTCTAGGAAGAAGCAAGGGAGCGGGAAATTGATCGGCAGGTCTACACCTCCGACGACTTGCCCTCCACTCCGTCGCCACCTTGAGGAATGCAACTTGTCGGTACCAACCCACCTCCTAACTCTGCCCCCGTTATTGTTCTTGCTGCTGCTAACACCGCTGAAGCCTCGGTGACATGCAAGGCCTCTGGGCGGGTCCCGGACCTCCCGTCGTATACGGATTGTGTTAGTCTTTTCTGGTGATGTCCTCGACGCGACCGCTGGTGCTGCCGCCACTTTCTCTGCCACTGCCCACGCCAACAGAGCCCTGGCGCAAAGTGCTGTGGGTGGAGTGACAGTGGCATATTCTGAAGCAGTAGCCTCCCTGACACTCTTAGATGCTACTACTACCAACGTCACTACCCAAGTGACGGTGGTCACCTGTGCCATAGCTATAGCCGCAACCACTGCAATAGACCGCGAGGTCCGGCACTGTCAGCTCCATTTGTGCCTCCATTGCCGCAGCTGTCTCACCCCTATTGGTGCACTTTCACACTGCACGCCGCCACCGGTGTCCTCGTCGCATCTGCGGCAGTAGCAGTGGCAAGAGCCACCATCATTGGGATTTTCTTCGTAGTGGTTGCCATCTCCGCCTGGGTGGCCATACTTGCATCTTCAGCCACAGCAGTGGTCCCGCCGCTCTTCTCCCTGCTGCCATGTTGCTAGCCTGGTGAGCACTATCACTTCCCACTCACTTTCAATCTTCCATTCTATTCTCTTGTCATATTCTTTCATTTCTTCTTTTCTCATTCCCCTTACATCATGCCGGCTCCTAAAGAGTCTATTGAGGCACTATAGGCAGAACTTAGTGAAGCCCAACCTACACGTGGCTGGGTGGAGGAGGAGCTCCAGAATGGGCTTGATGCCCAAAAAGAGCTGGCCACCACTGTGGCCAACATGGTCGTGGAATGTCTTTGCTCAGTCCCAGATGTTGCTACTGTAATGCCTGTGGATGGGGGGTGTCTTCCACAACACCCTCTATCCCAGTTGGTAGTGCAGTAGACTCCTCTAACCCATCCCTTTCTGCTGCTGATTTTTCTTGTGCACTTCTTATCCATCGGCAGAAAGACTTTGAAAGCTTTCCTCCTCAGTTCACCTCCAAGCTCATCTGGGAATACGCGATTGCCTGGGCACAAGGAGAAATGCTCTGGCAGTACTACTCCCCACCAAACCTCCCTTCATTCTCCAGCTTGCTGAGGTTGCATGCACTATTCACACACTCATCAACACCGGGCCTGAGGGACTACTGGATGACATTTGTATGTACAATGTCGATCCTGGGCGTGGCACCACTGCATATCCTGTGGGGGCGTATTCCCGTATCCACCATCGTAAAACATTGACTAGACGTGCTGTCCAAAGCACTCTTACTGTGCAATTCAACAACTTGTACATGTGTGCGGATGAGTCTGCTGACAAGTACTGGGCCCGCACCTTGCGCCTCTTGCGTGACATAGGGACGGCCGCCCCCAGCTCCCATTCTGGAGGTCTATCCATTTTTGCTAGCCTCATTTGTAAACTCTCTGACTTGCATCCGCATGTTCCCAAGTGTGAACTTGAGCAGCTTGCTGATGAGCCTGTCTCTACCAACTCACCCCCAGGCGTTGGGCCCCTCTATGAAATCACCATTGCCCAGTTCACCAACTGGTGGAGAAAAATGCATAAAAAATACCTTCACTGTGCAGCTATGGCCACCATCACCACTGCATCCCCCCCTCTCTCTCTCTACATCCTCTTCCTCCTCCTCTTCCATCTCTTCCCATTTTACTGCAGGTGCTGCCCATGCTACTCAGGGCACTAGGCACGGTGGGGGTGGTGGGGAGCGGCGTGGCCGGGGTAAGGGCCACGGCCGTAGTGGTAAAGCCTCTGACACACCTTCCATCCTAGGCGCAGCTACCTGCTGGAACTGTGGTGCCTCTGGACACTCGCCACACAAGTGCGCGGCCCCTCATCTGATGATACTCATCTTGCATCGGCCATGCATGCCTACTGGGCACACACAGGTGTCAGCTCATCTACTAATGCTACCGCCACCACAAGGGTGGCTACAACCCCGTCTCCTCTGCCTCTGCATCCGCCGTCATCATCACCACGGGACCTATCCAACAGCCGATTTATCAGCCCAGTTCCTGGGGTTCTGTACCTCCAGCCTCTGGTCCTGCCTACTATGAACCCCCGTGTCTCCCCTACACTGCACCAGCTTGGCCTCATGACAAGAGCCACTTCTCTTACACACGCCCCTCCGACTGTCGTTCCGATTGCAGTGAGAAGGAACACGCTCTGGAGGGCTACCTCACTGACCTCCTCCAGCTTCATTGTCAAGGAGGTGAGAGTGTGAGTGGCCAGTCCCATTCCTTTGTCTTTGAGTCAGATGGAGCCCTTTGTAGCACGTTGTGTGGATGTGTTCAGGGAGCCTTGCCTGATGATTGTCCTTGGATTGAGGATTGGCAGTTCAACACGTACTCTCATCGTCTCATTCACCCATCCTCTCTCCCACACTTGACCACTGTTGCATTCTGTCTTGTGTTTCCCTCTGCTTGTGTATCAGGTGGTTTATGGATAATTGAATCTATGGCCATCCACCACATGACCTCTTGTCGCTCATCCTTTGTCTCTTTCGGCCGTGTCGGCTCAGTCTGTTTTGTGCGTACGAGGTTTGGCCAACTCCTACTTGTCCAGGGGGTTGGCATTGTTTGTTTTGTTGGCCCTGGTAGGGACTTGTTCCTCCCTAATGTTTTGTATGTGACTAATCTCGAGGTCAGCCTCCTCTCTGTCACCACCCTTGACGATCGGGGCATGGACTTCTTGTCCAGCCGTGGCAGCTGCACCGTCTCAATTTATTCCTCTGGCCGTGTAGATCTTCATGGTCTACGGTGCGATTGTCAATTTTGTGTCCCTCTGTCTTTCCCCAAGTCTTCTGGTACATCCACCTTTGTCCATGTTGCTCCCACGCTATCTTCTGAACAAACTCACCTCTTGCATCCTCACCTCTACCACATTCACATGGCCGCATACGCGTCTCCTGCACCTCCAACCTGCCGCTAGCTTTGACTCAGCCATGTTTGCACCTCTGTGCTCATCCACCTGTCTGGACTGCGCTCATGGCAAAGTGCATGGCTTACCTTTCTCCACGACGGAATCCACCACGTCTCATCCCTTCACCTCAGGTGTGCTGATGTCATGGGTCCATTGCCTTGTGACTTCTAGGGTGCTCTTGGCCACTACATTCTCTGCTTGATTGATGACTTCTCTCGCTACCTTTGGATGTTTGCCCTGCGTCAGAAAAGTGATGTGACTGACGTCCTTGAGTCCTGGCTGCCCCGGGCTGAACGTCCTTGCCTTCGTCCCCTTTGTGTCTTCTACTGCGACCGTGGTGGCGAGTTCTTTGATCCCACCTCTCGCATGGAGTCTTCCACTCCTTACACATTGCAGCAAAATGGTGTGTCTGAATGCTGGAGTCAGGCTGATGGTGTTAGCTCTCTCATCCCTACCTCTGGTCAGTCTCTACTCTTGGCCTTTGAGGCTATGTCGTTCATGACGTGGGTGTGAAACCCTGTTCCTCACGACCCTCTCCCTCCCATGTCACTCCTTTTGAACGATGGACCAGTCGTCGTGCTGATCTTTGCCTTGCCGGAGTCTGGGGCTCTATGGCCTTTTTCTGGCTCCCTAGTGACCACCATGACGGCAAACTATCCCCTCACGGGTGCCTCTATGTGTTCCTTGGCATTTCCCCCTTTTCTAAGGCGTGGCATTTCTAAGACCCACTGCACTGTCGTTTGGTGGAATGGTGTGCATAATTCTCTCTTCTTAGAACACATGTTTGAACGGGACCTCCCTTGTTCTATTCCATCCTCTATCCCTTCTCTCTCCATGCCCTCTCAGGTTGGGAGAGTTTCTTGGCCCCCTCTTTTTGGCAGGCCCACTGTTGTCCCCTTGGCGCGTGCCCATGAGCCTGACGTGTCCTCTTTGTCTGTCCCGTGTACCCATGTTGCCTCTCCGCGTGACTCTCCTTCTGCGCCTCTTTCCTCCTCTTCTGCTATCTCCATCACCAACGGTCTTCATCCTATGTCTCCTTCTATCCCCGCTGACCCTATGCACACCTCGCTTGCGTCTTATGTGCCACCTACTACCTCTTCCTCCACCACTATGCCGCCTGTGTCTCCGTACTTCTGTGGTGGTCAACTTCATGCTCTTTCTCCATTCTCNGGAACTCTCTCATTGTATAAGATTATTTTCTGGCTCTTGATGCCCCTACTACTGGTTATGTTGCCTCATTCTTTGAAACTGCTGATCTCTATCCTCTCCCACCTGAACCACTGATAGTTCAGGGCACATGCAGTGTTGCTAACTCCACTCTGTGGACGCAGGCCATACAAAGCGAGCTTGAATATCTTGCTGACCATGGTGTGTACGAGCTGGTGGATCTTCCCCTAGGGAGGAAAGCAATGGTAATTAAGTGGGTGTACCGGCGCAAGCCGAAGTTGGAAAACAATGTTGAACGATACAAGGCCCGACTCACAGCCAAGGGATTTTCTCAAGTCCCAGACATCAATTTTGATGAGACATTTTTCCTAGTTGGTCAGTACACCACTGCCATAGCTTTGCTCAGCTTGGTTGCCTAGCATGACTGGGAGTTGGGACAAATGGCGTCAACAATGCATTCCTTCACGGCAGACATGACAAGGAAATTAACATGGTCCAATCCCTTGGGTTCACAGATGGAACCTACAGAGTGTGGCACCTTCGCAAGGCACTCTGGACCGTCATCACCCTGACTTCTTCGCCGGACACTGAGCGGTTACCGACGTCGTCTACCCTGGCCCGTGAGCACTGGCATGTTGAAGTCAAAGTGGCGCAGTACGAGGCAAGAGCCGAGAGAGAGGAGTGGTCACGCGTGTGCCGGCATGATCTAGGCTACTACCTTAGGGAAGATTTTGACCTTGAAGAGTGGAAAGAGCGAGAGGCTGAGGCACACTGCCTGTTGGCCTCAGACAACACTCCTACACAGCAGAACGTGCCGGCCACGGTGCCCCCACGAGATCAACGTACACTCCAGTTGCCTGTTTGTTGTCGTGCAGCACAGCTGTCGGCCAATCCTCTCTCACCTTTTCTACGCCCAGTGGGGCAAGAGAAACTCTGCCAATTGTTTTTGGCACGGTAAAATTGCGCAGCCGTGCCACTTGACGATGAGAAGCATGCAATATTGCAAGCTGAGTTACAGCGTGACCGCATTGCCCTGTAGGTAGCTCTCACTTCATAGCGTAGAGCAGATGACACATCACGACATGAGCAAGATGACCAAGACACATTTGCTAAAAACATCTCTGACTTGGTCCTCAATTGCTTGCAGCCCACATTGCTCGCCATCCCCTCTGCATTTACCGCTGTTGGAGTTGCCGTTGCATTCTCCACTTCCCCCGCTGCTACATCCGCCACATCTGGTGCTCTCCGCTCTGATCCCTTTGCTGTCCCCGCCGCCGTTGGAGCACCCACTGCCAAAGCCCTTGCATTGCCTTTACAGCGTCACAATGACTTCAACATGTCGCCGCCTCACTTCACTCCCAATCTCACCTTCTCGTCCTAGGAAGTACGCTTCAGTGGGTGGGCCGAGGACAAGCAGGTTTAGGAATACTACCATGCTCCCAATCCTTCCGCCACCTCCCTTTGTGCCTGTTGAGTCAGAGGCAGCCAGAGCTGTTTGTGCACTCATCAAGGGGGGGCCGGACCATCTCACTGATGAAATCGGTTTGTACAACGCTGATACCACATGTCGCACTCCTGCTGACCTAGTCGTTGCCTATGTGCTCATAAAATGCAGCACTGCAGTGACAGGTCACACATCACGGAGAATGCTCACTATCCAATTCAACACATGCTCCATGCGCTCTGACAAGACACCTGATGCATACTAGGCTTGTGGTCTCCGAATTCTGCGCAACCTTGGCAAGATAACTCCCGGCCAGCTCCTAGCCATTCTCTCCATCGTCAACAGCCTCATCCCTAAGCACTCTGACATCTTCATAGAGGTTAAAGCATCCAAGATTGAGTGCCTGGCCGCCGATTCAGTTCCCGCTGATGCCCCTCCGAGCGTTAGGGCTCTTTCGGAGTTCACGGCCCAGCGTCTCACTGACTAGTGGAGTACCTTGCATAACAGACGCCTTCATTCAGCTGCTGTCATAGCAGCCACAATGGCGCGCTCTTCGTCGACCACTCTGTCCACTTCCGCCTCCACGTCCTCTTCTTCTTCCAACTCAATATCAGCCACCTCTCTGGCTACACAAGGCGCCGGCCGGGGTCGCAGAAAGGGGAAAGGTAACTCTACAGGTGGAGGGAAACCTGTTGGGTAGGATGGCCATGTCAGGAGTAAATCCTCTATCCATTCTGCGTCTTCTCCTCCTCCTCTAGCACCGCCACTATTTGATTTGTTGCCATGTTGGGCATGCTACACCAAAGTGTTCCTCTCCTCCTCATGATGCATGCCTTGCCTCCGCCATGTGTTCCCACTAGGCACGTTCCTTCAACAGCGGCAACACCTTTGCGCGTGATTCTCCAGTGACTACCCCCACTAGTCCCAATCCTATGTTTGCAGTCGCTGCCTTTAGTACCACCACTGCACCACTCCCGCCCTCCTACCCTTGGGGTGGCCTCCAACATTCGGGGGCCCCTCTTTCTACGGGCCCCCCACTAGCCTATATGCTCCTCCTCCATGAGTCATTGCCGACTACTTCCACCGGCGTCCACCCTTCGGAGTCATCATCACTTCAGACCTGCCAAAGGATGCATATTAGTTGGACTTACCACTCTCTGATGTTGTTCACCAGCATCACCTTCGTGACTAGGCAGGTGAGAGTGCATTGTTTGGGTTTGAGGTCACTTGTTTGTTAGTCTAACGGTGCCCTTCATGGCTCTACGTCCGCTTATGTTTAGGGTAGTCTTCCTGTTGATGTTCCCTCGATTGAGCATTGGCAGTTTGTTTGCTTTGCTCAATGCCTTGCCGCTTGTGCCAAGGAGCTCCAAACATGAAACCACATTACATGTTCAACCACTTCC
This sequence comes from Penium margaritaceum, assembly GCA_023375785.1. NCBI lineage: Eukaryota > Viridiplantae > Streptophyta > Zygnematophyceae > Desmidiales > Peniaceae > Penium > Penium margaritaceum. The sequence goes on along the minus strand of SZWC01013432.1, from coordinate 60,323 downwards.
TAGTGGTCAAACCAGGGAATACGATCAACAGCATTCATGGTGAGGGCACATAATGTCAACAATCCCCTTTGCACCACAGCCTTGATGCCCTGTCCTTACAACCTGTGGTATTTTTGGCCTTACAACACAGACCAAGCTCCATGCAGCTTGTTTCGTACCTGTCTTGGGACTACGCTTGGTCATGGCATCTGCAAGCATGTGCTTAGTGCCACAAGGGACAATAACCGCATCCCCCTTTTCCACCAAGTCTCGCGCATAGTGATGACGAATCTTGATGTGCTTGGTCCTCCTGTGCAGCACCGGGTTCTGGGTGAGACTGATGACGCTCACGTTGTCAACGTTGAGCACGGTCGGCTTTCTCTGTAGCACCTTGATCTCCTTCAGCAGCCGTCGCAGCCACACCGCCTCCTTTGTGACTTCCGCAAGTGCGATGTACTCTGCTTTGGTGCTGGACAGTGCCACACAGTCTTGCTTCCTGCTCTTCCATGAAACAACTCCACCACCAAGCACAAACACGTACCTTGATGTTGATTGTCTGTCATCCAAATCACTAGCCCAGTCGGCATAGGAGTAGCCAACCAACTCGAGGTAGTGGCCACACCCTCCCCTTCCGAACGCGAGCCGCGATTGTTCTTTCACCTTGAGATAGCGGAGGATGTGCTTTACTGCTTGCCAATGCAGTGGCCCAGGGTCAGTGACATAGCAGCTCACCTAGCTCTCCACAAAGGCCAGGTCAGGTCGCATCGCCATCATGGCATGCATGATGTGCATGACGTACTCAAACGGCTCACCTGCCATCTCTTCCTTCTCCTCATCCGTGCTCGGCCCAATGCTCGAGCTCAGCTCACATGTGGTGGTCATGGATGTGCTGATGGGGTTGCACTCCTCCATGTTGTAGTGACGGAGCACCTCTTGCACGTACTTAACCTGCTCCATCTTCAGCGTGCATGCCTTGCATTCCCCCTTAATGGCGACGCTGAGATAGTACTCGATCTTGCCCATGTCGGTCGATTTAAATGGAGTGCCCAGTTGCCGCTTCAGGCTCACCAACTCCTCCATGTCCAATGACACGAGGATGAGGCCATCCACATAAAGAAAAACAATATGGTGCAACCCCGGCTGATTCCGCACATACATGTTGTGATCCACCTCGCAGCGCTTGAAGCAATGCTTAGTCATGGAGCCATCTCTTTTCAGGTACCACATGAGTGGTGCTTGCTTCAGCCTGTAGAGCACTGTGTTTAGCCGGCACACTGTCCCTGACGGCGCATCCACCCCCTCCAACACCTCCATGTTGAGCTCCTTGTCTACATCACCATTGATGAATGCTGTTTTCACATCCATTTGGTGGACTTTGTAGTCGCGTGCTACCGCCACGGAGAGGATGGCGCAGATGGAGACAAACTTTTTCATCGTAACGAAGGCTTTGTCGTAGTGTTCACCGTTCTGCTCCATGTATCCATTCTCCACTAGTCATGCCTTGTACGGCTCCACCTTCCCCTCCTTTTCAAGATTGATCTTAAAGATCCACTTGGATCCAACAATCTTCTTGACTGTCAATCAGCCCCCAAGTTGCGTTCTCTTCAAGAGAGGCAAGCTCAGATTTTATTGCTTCCTCCCACTCTGCCCCATCCTTGAAGTGCAATGCCTCCTTGACAGTCTCAGGCTCCTCTTGTGCAAAGAATGCTAAAGCAAACCCAGTCCAGATGCCCTCCACAACATCGAACCGCATTGCCATCCTCCTTGCGCATCTGCTTCTCCGAGCCTGCGCCTGTCAAGACAACTTGTGCTGCTACTACTGCTGCTTCTGTTGTTTTCCTCTTGCGGTGGCACTCACATTGTATTGGAACTGGAGAAGAGAGGGAGCCTTGGAGCAGCAAACATGTGGGATTGGAAGGGCATCAATTGTGCTGAAGAATCGTTGTTGAATCACTCAAAATGATGGAGTACATATGGAGCTAGAGCTTGGGCAAGTCAGCCCTCTCACAAGCCACACCACTTAGCCATGGAGGCTAAGGCTCACACACTAGAGTCCATAATCTCACACAAGAGAGGAAATCAGCCTAGCAATCAGGCTGACCACTCACACACGACCTAGAGAGCTAGAAAATGCTCTCATGGCACACTCCTAGTGGTCACATAACCCACAATCCCATAGAGAATCGCCATGTGTCCATGGATAGCACACAAGGATCTCACCTCACCTAAAAAGTAATGAGAGGTACCTTTTTCCTAGTCAGCACACTCTGACAAGGCAACCCAAGAATCTAGGACCTTTTTGGATATCTCTCCCATCAGGTCCTGACCCTGGACCTCTTACCTTTTTTTCTTCTCAGGCTAAGGCATGGAGCCATCACCCATGGTCACCCAGATACCGGAGGTCGATGACCCCGGAAACTTAAAAAATTCATATCTCCCAATCGGACCGTTGGATCGGCCTGAAACTTGGACCATAGACATTTTGCCACCTGATCTTTCCAATGGTGACATCGAATCGACAATTGGAGCAGGCATCTGGTAGTTTCCTGGAGCTTGCTCCTATGGACCTGAAACTGAGCCAGATGGCTCCTTTCCCAACAATCTCCCACTTTGTCGTAGTTAGAGTGGGCTGAGTCCACATGGCTTCATACAGAACTGCTACTTCTCACGAGTCACTGGCTTGGTGCAGAAATGAGCGACCTGCTTGCTGGTTGGAGTAAACTCCAGCTTTCTAGCACCCTCTTGCACCATGTGCCTGATAAAGTGATATGCGATGTCAATATACTTGGTGCGTGCATGGTGCTCGGGATTCTTGGCGAGTGCGATTGCGCCCTGGTTGTCGACGCGCACACGAACTAGAACTGCTGCACTCCCACTCATCTCCGCCATGAGACGCTGAAGCCAAACTGCTTCTTTGGCTCCAAAGTTGAGAGAGACGTACTCAGCTTCCGTGCTTGAGGTGGCCACAACCACCTGCCGCTTGCTGCACCAGCTCATGGCCCCACCATTCATGAGGAACACATTTCCAGAGATGGACTTGCGGTCCTCAGGGTTTGAAGCCCAATCTGCGTTTGTGTAGCTGAAGATGTTGTTGTTGCCATTGTAGGTGATGCCGATGTTGATGGTTCCAGCAAGGTAGCGGAAGATCCGCTTCACTGTCTTCTGGTGCTTAGGTCCGGGATTAGCCATGTGCTAGCTCACAGTGCTCACAGTCTGTGCGAGGTCCGGCCTGGTTGCCACCATCAGGTACATGAGACTGCCGACGGCGCTTTGGTACTTCTGCCGCTCAGCTGCATCCGCTTCTCCATTGAAGCTCACGAGATACTGCCGCATCTCCAGCGGCGTGCCGATGGGTTTGGCCTCTGCCATGCCGAACCACTGCAAAACATCCTTGATGTAGCGGCTCTGTTGCAGCGAGAGAGAGCATGATTTGTGGTCACACGCGATCTGGATTCCGAGGAAGTATGATGCCTCCTTGAGATCGGACATCTAGAAGCACTCCTGTATGGCCTCCTTGAACTCCTGTAGAGCAGACATGCTGTTGGAAAGGAGCATGTCATCCACATACACAATGATGATGAGCACCTCATGAACATGCTGCCAGCGATAGACGTTGTAGTCACACTCGTTGCACTCAAACCCCATGCACTGCAGCGCCGCATCCAAATTCTGGTTCCAAGCACGCAACGCTTGCTTGAGGCCGTACAGCAACTTCTGCAGCTTGGAAACCAGGTGCTCCTGGCCGTCCATGACGAACCCCTCCAGTTGCTCCATGTAGATTTCCTCCTCCAAGTCACCGTTCAAGAATGTCGTCTTGACATCCATGTGGTGAATCTCGAAGTCCTCAGCTGCTGCATAAGAAAGGATAGTGCGCACAGAGGCAAACTTTGGAACAAGAGCAAAGGTTTCCGTGTAGTCGATGCCTTCCTGCTGCGAGTAGCCCTTGGGGACCAGCCTCGCCTTGTACTTTTTGAGGTTGCCATCTGCGCCCCTCTTCTTCTTGAACACCCACTTGCACTTGATTACCTTGCGTCCAGGTAGACGCTCAGTCAGCTCCCACATACCGTTGTCAAGCTGCAACTGTATCTCCTATTGCATAGCTTGCGCCCAATCTGTTGCATCTGGTGCAGCCATGCCCTCCTTGTACAACGTCGGCTCATCAGAGTTTGCTGTAACTGCGGCATTCATCTGGTCTGGTTTTTGGAGCATCCAGAAATGCCCGCGCTCACCAGGCTTGTAGCGCACCCTGAGAGGGTACCTCCGACCTGGTGCAAGAGCGTTAGCAGGCGGCTGGCGCGGTGCTGCTGGCACAACTGCTCCTTTTGATGGTGGTGCATCTTCTTCCTCTGCTTCTGCCAATGAGGCCGCTGTATCTGCTACATCAGACATGGGAGAGTAGAGTGGTTCTTTCACTGTCACAGTAAAGGAAGGTTCAGGAGAGACGGGGCTAGGGAGAATGTCTGCTTCCACTACTTCATCAGCTGCTGGTTCTGCTGCCTCTTTGCAGATGATGTTGGTACCGATGACATTACTTTCGTTGAAAACGACATCCCTGGAGATGATGACATGGCCAGTATCCCTCTCGTAGAGACGATACGCCTTGCGTGCCACGTCATAACCGATCATCAGCATCTGTGCGCTCTTCGCGTCCCATTTCTGCCGCTTCTTCTTGGGCACGTGCATGTGCGCCAAGCTACCAAATGCGCGAAGATGACCCATGCTTGGTTTCTTGCCAAACCACGCCTCATACGGTGTCATCTGCTCCAACGCCTTGGTGGGACTACGGTTCTTGATGTACACCGCAGTGCTCACTGCTTCAGCCCAAAAGTCGTAGGTGAGCCGAGTCACGTGAAGCATGGAGCGCGTTGATTCAACGATGGTGTGGTTGGCGCGTTCTGCTACGTCGTTCTGTTGCGGCAAGTATGGGGTAGTGCACTGCGCCTTGATGCCTACTCCTGCGAGGTAGTCCTGGAACTCCTTGCTCAGGTACTCTCCGCCACGATCGCTGCGCAGCGCCTTGATCTTCTTTCCAGTCTGGTTCTCCACCATTGCCTTGAACTCCTTGAACCAATCAAAACACTGGTCCTTGGAGGTGAGGAAGTACACAGCAGTGTAACGGCTAAAATCATCAATGAAGGTGAGAAAATACCTAGAGCCTTGAAAGCTCTGGGTCTGCATCGGGTCACACAAGTCTGTGTGGACCAGCTCCAGCACCTCCTTTGCGTGCTGTCCTTCTCCAGAGAACGCCTCGCGATGCTGCTTCCCCTCCAAATAGCCGATGCACAACTGTTGCTCAAAGCTAGAGATGGTGGACAACTCACGCACAATCTGCTTCGTTTTAAGCTGCTACAAGGCGCGCATGCCGATGTGGCCATAGCGCGCATGCCAGATTTTGCCATCTGTTGCCTGCACCACTACTGCAAGACTCTGCTCACGCGGGGTCTTGGTTGCCCCCAACAGGCGGTACATGTCTCCCTCCTTCACCAACCTGGCCAACTCCTCTCCCGTTTCCTTGTCGAGGATGTAGCCATAGTCGTCGTCAAAGACGACTCGCAGTCTTGTGTTGGTAAGAGAGGATACTGAGAGAAGGTTGAACGCAGCATCTGGTACATACAGCACACCATGGAACACTCCCACTTCAATGCCACACGGGGTCTCCAACCACATCGCAACAATCCCAATCCCCTCAGCATACACCACTCGATCATCACCCAAAGCAATCGGACGGGGGGGAATGGAGAGCAGCTGCGTAAACCACTCCTTGTGGTGTGTCAAGCTCTTTGTACACCTTGAGTCCTTGTACCACGCCAGATCCGCCTTCTCCTTTTGTGACATGTCAGACTTTGCCATAAAGAGGTGGTCGCGCACCTCTTTGGCCACGTTCATGTTGCCAAAATGGCGTACGCCAGTCTGGTTCTGATGCTGCTGCTGCTGCTGCTGACGTTGCTGTGACTGCTGCTGCTGTTGCTGTGGAGATTGCTGCTTTTGCTGCTACTGCTGCTACTCCTTCTCGTCCCTCTTGAACTTGAAGCACTCTTTCTTGTTGTGCCCCTCTTTCTGGCAACAGTGGCACTTGCCTTTCTTCTTGCCTCTCTGCTGCCCGGATTGCTGCTACTGCTGGTTGCGTGAGCCCATGGCCATGAAAGCTGCTTCATTGCTGGTGCTGCTGCTGCCATTGCGCTTTGTTGCATTCCGACGCAGTTCTACCTGCACCAGGTGCGTGGAGATGAAGTCCAGGTCGAGAGTCGGCTGGCACTTCAACGTCTCTTGCACCGTGTCATAGCTCGTTGGGATTCCCCTCAGCAAGAGGAGGACGAAGTGCGTGTCTTCCACGGAGTTGCCGGCCGCCTTCAACTGCTTCGCAAGCTCCTTTGCCCTGTCCAAGTACGCCTCCATCCCTTCGCCACCCTGCATATTCAATGCCATCATCTTCTCCTCCAAAAGCATGAGGAATGCAGGATCCTTGCTCTCATACTTCTTGCACAACGTGTCCCACCCCTCTTTTGCAGTAGTCTTGTCACTCACGTACTGAAGATGCGGGTTGGAGATGGTATTGACAAGCAGCCTGTAGGCTTGCCTGTCCTTCTTTTTCCACTCCTCATATGCCGCTGCTGCAGTTGTAGATGAACTTGTATCTGCTGCACCTTTCTGCAGCGTCTTCCCCGCCACCACCTCCGCTGCGGTGATGCCTTTTGTCTGTGAAGGCGGAGCGCGCTCGTCGCCGCTCACCACCTCCCACAAGCCCCTCTCCTCCAAAAGGAGGCAGGTACGGATCTTCCAAAACGTAAAGTTGGCGCGTCCTTCCAGCATTTCCAAGGGCTAGACTGCTGTTACCACCCCTGCTGCTGCCATTTTGAACTTTGGTGATGCTCAGCATTGCCCTTGAGTGGCGGTGCTACCCCGGCTTCTGTTGATGCTTTTGCCAGAAATCTATATGACAGAAAATGGACTGTAGAGGCCAGCAAACTGTAAATTTGGAAAAACTGAATCCACCACTGGAAAATTCAGTTGAAAACCTTCTAGATCGACTCATAAAACAGGGTCATCAATAGGGGAGTTTTAGAGATATGCCCTTTTGAAAACAGGGTATGCTGCTCATCCTACTCCAGCTCAGACCAGCCAGCTTGTAAACAACGTATCTCCCAAACGTACCAATGGAATGGAGATATTTTTGCACAAGTGTAACGCTTATGAAAAATACTTCAATTCGCATGTGCCACTTTTTAAAATTGACAAAGAAGTGAGAGAGATATGGTCATCACAAGGCGACAGTGTCACTTAGAGATAAGAGTGTAACCCTGACCGACATCGTTTTGAGCATAACTCTCAATCCGACCGATGGATCTTTCCAATCTTGGGCTCGTTGGAAATCTTGTCTCTTAAAATTGAAGATCTAGTGGTTGATTGTTAACTTTGGTGAAGGTTTCACCCTAACCCGTCACTCTCAGAGTGACGGCCTCTGCTGGCTGAAAGTGGCAGAACTTGGCTCTGATACCAAGTATTGGAACTAGAGGAGAGAGGGAGCCTTGGAGCAGCAAACATGTGGGACTCGAATGGTATCACTTGTGCTGAATAATCTTTTTTGAATCACTCAAAATGATGGATTACTTATAGAGCTAGAGCTTGGGCAAGTCAGCCCTCTCACAAGCCACACCACTTAGCCATGGAGGCTAAGGCTCACACACTAGAGTCCATAATCTCACACAAGGGAGGAAATCAGCCTAGCAATCAGGCTGACCACTCACACACGACCTAGAGAGCTATAAAATGCTCTCATGGCACACTCCTAGTGGTCACATAACCCACAATCCCTTAGAGAATCGCCATGTGTCCATGGCTAGCACACAAGGATCTCACCTCACCTAAAAAGTAATGAGAGGTACCTTTTTCCTAGTCAGCACAATCTGACAAGGCAACCCAAGGATCTAGGACCTTTTTTGATATTCCTCCAATCAGGTCTTCACCCTGGACCTCTTGCATTTTTCTTTTCTCAGGCTAAGGCATGGAGCCATCGCCCATGGTCACCCAGATACCGGCGGTCGATGACCTCGAAAACTTCGAAAATTCATATCTCCTAATCGGACCGTTGGATCGGCCTGAAACTTCGAGCATGGACATTTTGCCACCTGACCTTTTCAATGATGAAGTTGGATTGATGATCGGAGTAGGCATCAGGTAGTTTCCTGGTACTTGCTCCTGTGGACCTGAAACTGAGCCGGATGGCTCCTTTCCCAACACATTGTTGGCCTGCTCCCCCTCTCTTGGGGACCATAGAGATGCGGGCTGACTCTCTGCCTCCTCATTCAACTCTACTGCTACCGGTTCTTTGGGCTTATTTTCCGACTCGGCGGAATGCAAATCAGCGCCTCCTCCTTCCCCCGGATGGTTCCTGCCGGTCGGAGCCGATCGGATGTCATCCTCTTTTGCGTCCTCCAGCTCCTCTCCCCTGGGGAGTGGCTGCAACTCCCTTTGCTTGGAGAGACCCATGTCTTTGTCCGTCTTACTGCTATCCTCGTCAAATGTGACGTCATGACTGTTCACAATCTGTTGTCTCCATGGGTTGAAGAGCTAGTGCGCCTTGCTCCATCTCTCAAACCCAATGAGGATGGATCGACGAGTCCATGGATTCAACTTGCCCCTCCTCCATGCCTGCACAAGAGCATGTGCAACACAACCAAACGTGCGGATGTGAGCCACAAATTGCTTTCTTCAGCTTCACACTTTCTGTAATGTCTTCCACACATTGGACTTTGCGTCTTTTAGCGGCTTTGTTGGCGTCAGGTTCATGATTTATGTTGCTATCTGTGCCACCTCGCCCCAGTACCANGAGAGAGAGAGGAGAGGAGAAAGGGAGGAAGGGAAAGGGAAGGAGGGAGAGGTAAGGAGGGAGGGAGAGGAAGGGCGGGAGGGCGGGAGGGAGGGAGAGGGAGACAGGGAGGGAGGGAGGGAGGGAGGGAAAGAGGGAGGGAACGGAGGGAGGATAGGACATCACTTTTCCTCTTGGTGATGTAGAGGTAGAGCTTGCGGCTTTGATCATTAATGAAGGTAACGAAGTAGCGAGTTCCCCCGTGGAGCTCTCGAATGGTCCGCACACGTCATTGTGTACCACCTCTAACTTTGCTACTACGTGCATCCCCTTTCTTGCAAATGGCTGCCATGTCTCCTTGCCCATGACGCAAGGCTCATACACAGCTTCCATGGCTGTTTTGAGACCGTTGACATCCAGTCCCCGGACCACCTCTTTCTTAGCCATTTCCTTCACGGTTGCGTGTGTAATGTGGCAGAGACGGCGGTGCCATAAGTCAACTTTTCCTTCATCCTTTGTCACGAGGTGGGCGATATGGGTACTCACTCCATTAGCAAGAACCTAAGCGTAGAGAAGGTATAGGTCCTCCTACCTCTTGCAACGTGCAATCACCTCACTATCCCCGTCCTTTTAGATGATGGCCTCCTTCTTGTTGAAGACTATCTCGACCCCCTTGTCGGTAAGGGAGCTCACTAACAGCATTTTTTACCTAGATTTGGGCATGTGCAACATGTCGTAGATGGTACACAAAATGAATTTCTTGTTCACCATCGACTCGATGCCAACATTGCCTTTACCCACGGCCAACTCTGTTTTTCCGTTAGTCACTGTGATGCGCCGGTCGATGGCGTTGTGGGTGACGAATGCCGCCCGGTTGCTCTGCGTGTGATGGCCTGAATTGGAGTCGATCACGGTGACGCCCGGATTTGTCAAGTCAGCAAACTCCCTGGCCATCGTCGTCTGGGTTTCCTTCCTCCCGTCCTTCCCGGGCTCGTCCGACTTCATGTTGGGGTAGTCACGCACGTAGTGGTCATGTTCGTCACAATTGTAGCACTCCCCCTTCTTTTCACGTTTCTTGGTGTCCTACTTGGCACCCTTCCCTTTCTTACCTCCCCCCACACCTTGAGGACGGATGGCATAGGTGGAACTCGATGTTGCCCCACTCTCTCTCCCACCACGCCGCACCCATTCATTGCGGGCATACTCAGACATCTTTGGGTACTTTAGCTCATCTGCGGGCAAGCTGTCAAGGACGGTGATCATGAGACTCCAACTGTCTCACAAGGCCAAGAGAAGGATCATGGCCTCTAGCTACGGGTCAACCTTCCACCCGGTGCCTACGCACTCTAATCATTCCAATGCATCCAAGAACGTCCCATTTTGGAGAAGTAGAGCCCCTACAACCATCAGAGTAACCCTTGGTGGAGCCGTCCACCATGCCTTGCTCGCTTGACCAAGGGAGGTGCTTCGACGGTGACCTGTTGAAGAGTCCTTCTCTGGCCCAGAAGTCAACAAGGAGTTCATCTTGGTCAAGGAGGTCTCCCTGGTTACCTCATTTGTAGCCCTGGTGCAATTGTAGCCTATTGGAGTTGAACCCACATCAACAGCGGTGGAGTATCCCGTCACCCATGATGCATACAAGATTTCACCCATCAATAACCCAATCTTTGGGCTGGGGTAGCCTTCACAATACTAACTCCTGCATGGAAAGACCCAAGGAATCCATATTTGAAACCAGATCAGATGTTCAACCACTTCCTGGTGGATAAACCAGGGAATACGGTCAATGGCACTCATGGCAAGGGGCACACATAGTCGGCAGGTCCAACTTGTGTCTTCTTGGGAATGAAGATTAAGTGTGATCACTAGCGATGCACACTACACGCTGGGGGAGAGTTTTGTTGACCTGTTAGCCACTTTCCTCCCTACATCCACGCCTATGTCACCCGGTAGAGGCTTCTCATATCAGAAGACCCAGGTCGTCTAGGGAAACCTGTCGATGTCACGATGTACCTCTGATTCATTGGCTCCCTTGTTTTCCTTGGGACCATGATCCACATAGATGTTGTCTTTTCATGTGGAATTCTTGTTGCAATTCCCATAGCATCCTCGTCAGCTCCATCTGGAGGCTTGTTGTGCATTGTTTTGTATGTGGTGACTATCCCACGCATGGGATTGTACTTTCAAGCGCAACCGTCCATGGTTGTTGACGGATATACTGATAGTGATTGTGCCCACGATCACGATGCGCATAGCCATTCTGTCCACATCTTCCTTGTTGGAGGCACAGGTTTCTTGTGGAAGAGTGGCAAGCAAGATTACGTAGTGCGGAGTCCGTCTGAGGCTCAGTATGTTGTCGCCATTGGTCAGTGAGAGTTGGCGCTTCCATGCATGCATGAGGAGGAGAGTTTATCCCACACGTATGTTCTTTGTCCTTTCTAACTTCGTTGCTGTCTCTCCACGAATCAAAGCGCCGTTTTTCACGTTGTATTCACCACAGTGTGCTCTCTCAACAAAATGTGACAAAGAGGGTTCTCTCATTCCCTCACTCATTACTCAACACTGTCTGACACTTAGATAGATGAAAGTCCATACACCAGCAAACCCTACACCGAACTACATTCGGAGTTCAAGATCTGGTTTTTTTGCTGGTATTGACTATGTAATGATTTGGTATGGGAAGCTTGGCCCAATGGGCAAAAACCATGGTGTTTGAGGGTCTTCAATCCTCCAGCCCATCCCGTCCAACCGCCCACAAGCCAGGGACTAGTTCAAAACATGTGGAGAGATCAGACCACACTACATACTAGGCCCTAGAGTACCATGGCCCAGCAGATTCCCATTCAACGCACGGGGAGTCTCGAACACCCCATGCCAGCCTTCAACAAACCCCCATCTAAAACAACCACAAACCCCTTGAGAGAGGGGTTTGTGATTTTTCAATAGAAATGCTGATATCAGCATTTCTATTGAAATGCTGATATCAGAAATGCAATACAATACTGTCCTACTATTGAAATGCTCTATTAGAAACATGAGTTTCTATTGTAGGCACCTTCTCATGTGTCCTACCTCTCTTCTCTCCTTCTCCTTCACTTCCTATTGGTATCAAAGCTGAGGGAAAAGAGGGATTCTCAAGCAAGCTTGAAGTGGCGGCCAATTTCTACGATGCCACAAAAGCCATAGTGGCGGCTCTCGCCATTGTCGCCTTCTCCATCACTGCTGCAACGATTTTGCTATAGCAGCACCGCTGCCTCCTGCTCACGCGTACGTGTTATGCCACTAGCGTGTTATGCGTGGCACTGCCACTGCAGCATCACGTCTACGCTGTGGACGGAAGCAGTGTAGCAACTGCACCACCGCATATTATTGCACTACCACAGCCTCAGTTGTGGCAGAGGCAGGCAGCCCCATACGTCTACTACAGCCGGCCCATCCCTCTACTACAGCCGGATCGCGTTGAGCTGTTACAGCTTGCATTTCTGGCAGCCACGGAAATTGTACTACATCCTCCAGATAGCACTCCTCTGCCGTAGTTCCCATTGTGACAGCCGCTACAACTAACCCGCTCTGCAACAAGTCCACAGCACCTCTGCCATTTCTGCAAGGTGCATTCACGTAGTGGCAGCCATCCCCGCTCTTCAAGAAACATGATTGCAACTACAGTCTCCTGGTCGTCAATTTGCAACATGAAAGACCCATGCACAACATGTCACCTGCGGTCCGCCTGCAACGCTGGTGTATGCAGAATCGACCGAAGCCGACCGTGTTGGTGAGGAGCGTGAGGGGCTGCACCACCGTCGGTGACAGTTTGCCCTCAACGTTGGGCCTATTGCATCATCAAGTGCTGCACCATCAAAGTCGATTCCTTCACCGCCTGAAGCGATAAGAAATTCAAACCTCCCGAGCGGTGCCAGTCCTGGTAGCGTCTCAGTCGTTCGCATTGACGCAGAAACATGCCTCTCCACCATACCCTACACGCTGCCTTCTGCGATGTGGCTGCGGGTGTGATTAATGCAGCAGCCTCAGCCTCCACTTCTTTTGCAGCAATAGCGCGTGCAACACGTGCACCGGCAGCTATATTGGCCGGCCATGCCACTGCAGCCTATATTGAGGAAGCAGTGGCACTTGGGCCCTTAGCTGCTACAGCAGTAGATCTTGCCATGCAGCTCTCAGCAGCAGCAACGCTGTTGCCCTAGCACCAGCGTCAGCATCTTCTACCACAGCCTCAGCACCATCCATCCGAGTCTCCATGGCAGCAGCGGTCGTTGCAGCTGTATCTGATCCATATCTTGTCAACACCCACGCTGCTGCTCTAATACTTGCTTCAAAAGCCATTTCCACCCTCTTTGCCTCAGCTCTCTCATGCGGATTTTGCCATTTCAGTCCTCTGATGTCTTCTTTTTCTATTGTCACTGCAGCTGCCGCCGCCGATGTGCAACCGCTGCTCGCCGCCTTGCCTAGTGCTTGCTCTCTTGGCCTTTGCCCTCTGCTCTTGTGCCCTGACTCTTTCTTCACTATGCCTGTTGGGGCAACCACTGCCCCTGCTCCGAGCTCTATCTCCTCTGGCTCCGCATCATCTAACCCCTCTGCTGATGCCATTCATTCCCCTCTAGCGCCACGCCAGCATGATTTTCACTCCCAGCCACTTGCCCTCACTGCCTGGCCTTCTCTACATGAGTCGTGCGCATTAATTCTTGGGCTCAGGGGGAGCAACTTTGGGAATGTTACTTTTCAATCGATCCTGCCACTGATTTGCCCTTTGTGCCACACCCTGCTGAGTGTGCCCGCATGGTGCATGCCCTCATTGCTGCCGTGCCTGATATTCTCATTGAAGAAATTGGCACGCACAATGTCTACCCCGATGCCTGCTCTGTTGCGAACCCCATTGGCGTCTGCGCCTTCTTGTGCTGCCGCTTCACCATCACAGGCTAGGCTGCCCAGAGAATTAAGAACGTGTACTTTCACACTCTGCTGATGCGCGCAGATGAAACAGCCGATGCCTATAGGGCCTGCGGTCTCAAGCTTCTTCGTGAACTTGAGACGCCGCACCAGGCCAGCTGTCGGCGGTGCTCACTATGGTAAACAGTCTTGTACCGTAGCTTTCTGATCTTCTTCTTGATAAAGGTAAAGGCTGACAAGCTCATGCGCCTGGCGGCTGAGCCTGCCCCCCCCCGAAGTATCCTCCTAGCATCAGTGCCCTCTGGGAATTCCTCTCTGATCGCCTCTACGCTTGGCAGGCTGGTCTTCAAAACAGACGTCTCCATTGCTCTTTTGTCACTGGTGTGGTGGCCGTCACCACGTCTGTTCTAACGACATTATCTGCCTTCACTCCCTCCTCGCCATCCTCCTCCTCCACCTTGGCACATGTCGCATAGGGCCGCGGGCGTGGAGAGGGCTGTGATAAACCCAAGGACAAGGGCAAGGAGGGATCCTCATCCCGCATTCCCATCGGCTCTCTCGTCTTCTAGAACTATGGCTCAAGCAAGGGTAGTGCTCGCAAGTGCCACAAGCCGCTTGATGACGCTCACCTGGCAGTAGCAATGTGTGCTTACTGGGCTCGCACTGCGGGTTCCTCCTCCTCCACCTCCTTGTCCAGCTCCACCCTCCAGCACTCCACCAGCTCCACCTCTGCCTTTGCCCACCCTACCCCTGGGGACTGGTCCCATTCCTACATCCTTCTACCCCTGGAGATGGCCGCTGCACTGCTCGGCTCTTTCCTACACCGGGCCTCCTTTCTCATTTTGCGTGCGACCATTGTGGTAGCCATATCTCCACGCGTCATCTTCTGCTGCACCTTCTGTCTCCATATGATCGGTGACACCCTCCTCTGCCAAGAGTGAGCATCAACTGGAGCGGTTTCACACTCATCTTCTATGGGTAGGAGATCAGGTATGTGAGAGTGTGACCACACTGTCTAGAGGTCTTTTGCGTCAGTTTGACTCTGTTCTTTGTGGGGGTCTGTCTACTGCTGTTCAAGGCTGCTTGCCGAGTGATGTGCCATAGGTTGAGTACTGGCTGTCTGTGACCTTCCCTCGTTGCCTCGCTGCATGTGGCAAGTCATCACCGTCGTTACACGCCATGGATACCGTCGCCACCTGTGGTGTTCTTCCCCCTGTTCGTGTTTCCAATGGCTTCTTGATCAGGGGCCACCCATCACATGATGGGTGGCCCCTGATCCATCAAGAACCCATTGGGCCTGGCGGTGACCTGTACTTGCCTGACATTCTCTATGTGCCTTCTCTGGAAGTCAGTTTTCTGTCTATCACCACTCTTAATGAACAAGGCATGGAATTCACTGCCAGTTGTGGTGTTGGCACGGTCTCATTGTTTCCTACCGGTCGTGCTGTTCTTCGCGGTGTTTGCTGTGAATGTCTCTATTGTGTGCCCTTGTTCACGCCTGCCTCATCTTCTGTCGGGTCTGCTCTCATTCATGTTGCGTACTCTCGTTTGCCCGAACATGTTTAGTTGTTGCATCGCCGCGTTCAGGATTTGCATACCGATGCTATCGCCAGCATACTGCTCCTCCGACCCGCCCTTGATCTCGACCCCTCTTTGTTTCCTCTGTCTTGTTCTGCTAAATGCCTCGCCTGCACTCACGGCAACATGCATCGCACCCCGTTCTCCACCTCTAAGACGCCATCCCTACAGCCCCTTGACCTTGTTCACGCAAATTTCATAGGCCCTCTGCCCCATGATTTCCTTGGTGTACAAGGTTGCTATGTCTTGTGTCTGTTTTGCCGATTTCTCCTGTTACCGTTGGGTGTTTGCTCTTTTTCAGAACAGTGACGTCTGTTCTTTCCTTGCTGCTTGACTACCTCAGGCCAAGTGCCCTTGCTAGCGATCCCTGCGTATGTTCCACAGTGACCGTGGTGGTGAATTCATGGGTCCCACTGCCCCTCCATTCAAATCTCATGGGATGCGTCTTGAGCTCATTGCTCCATACACACCCCAATGGAGCAAGGTTTTCAAGGACTGGAATCGCACGCTCGTCAATGGCATGTGTTTGCTTCTCTCTGAGTCTGGTCTCTATGGGTTCCTCACCTTTGAGGCAATGAGAAACATCACCTGGGTCTGGAATCGAGTCCTTCACTGGTACGATCGTCGCACCGACTTGTGTCCGGCTCTAGTATGGGACTGCATTGCCGCTGTTTGGCTCCCTCAGGATGTGCGTGATGGGAAATTATCTCCCCACAAACGTTTCTGTCCCTTCCTAGGTGTCTGGTCCATTCTATGGCTTGGTGCTTCTTAGACCCTGACCGTCATTGTGTTATTGAGTCGCATGACGCCCTTTTCTTTCAGTCTATCTTCCTTGGTGACCTTGAACGTCATGGCTCCTCATCCTCCTTCTCCTTGTTTTTTCAGCTGGGGGAGGGGGACCCTTGGCGGGTCTTAACGTCATGGCTTGGTCAGTCGACATCATTGGCACCCGCGCCTTATCTGATTTTGGTGCCCTTATCGTTGCCTTCTTCGTCCTTGGCGCCAGTGTCGTCATCCCCGTCAGATGCTCCTGTCACCGTGGAACTTAACCCCCGTCGTCCCCTGTCTTCTCTCCCGCATCAGTGTCCTCTCCGTCGCCTTCTCCCACATTCATACCTATCTCGGCGCCACCAGATTCCGGCCCTGTGCCCACAGCACCTGTTCTCTTGGCTGCAAATCCGTTGCTGCCTACAGTGCCAGTGTCATCCTTTGTTCATGGTGAGCGCCTTTACGCCCTCCTTTCTCGCTCTGGTGCTGGTAGCTCCCCCGCACCTATAGCCTCGCATGCGGCTCCATCCACGTCTCTGGGACGTCCCGTTGCTTCCGATGCTTAACGTTCTGCACTGCCTCCCGCCACTAGCCTTGATGCCCTTGGCCTTGCTACCAGGGCTGTACATCACAACACAAGTCTTGGGTACTCACTCATTGCGTGTGATTTCAACCATGCTTTCGCTGCAGCTGTGTCAAATGATATTGTTGAGTGTCATTTGGCTGTCAACGCAGTCCCCTTGAAACCAGAGTCCAACACAGTGTATGTTCCCATGCTCAACAATGGAAACATGCCATGAATGAGGAACTCGCGGCTGTGGACAAACACGCCATCTATGAGCTTATGGATCTTCCACCAGGTCATAAGGCTGTCTCCGCACGTTGGGTGTTCAGAAGGAAGCAAAAACCAAACGGCACATTTTACAAGTACAAGACACGGCTCACGGCAAAGGGGTTCCCCCTGGTTTTTTACGTTGACTTTGATGAGACGTTTACTCCAGCGGGCCAATAAACCACCACCCGGGCACTTCTCATTCTCGTCGCTCATCATGACTAGGAGCTAGAGCAGAGGGACGTAAACAACATTTTCTTGCATGGATGTTTGGATGACAAGATGTACATGGTGTAGCCACAGGATTCACGAATGGTACAGAAATATTCTGGTAGCTACGAAAGGCCCTCTATGGCCTGAAGCAGTCACCGCGGTGCTGGAATTAGGAGATTACCTCCACTCAGGGGGTTACATGCGTAGTACAGTCACTCAACCATCAACACCATTTTTGTGGCCCTTGTCTACGTTAAAGATATGTTGATTGAGTTGTCGAGGACATCGACGGTGCAGGCGGTGAAAACATTCTTGCATTTTTACCATTAAACATTCTTACCCAGGTTTAGACTGTGTATCACACACTTTATGAGAGGGAAATCAGCATAAAACGATTTTGTTTAACTGATAAAAATGAATTGAACAATATTCAAATTTGAAATTGAAATGGTATTCATTTTGGCATTTCCACACGAATTCGTTACCACAAACACTCTCCACATACAACTCTGGTTTTGGGAGGGGGGAGTGTGAGGATCACATGTTGTTTGACAAAGATCACAAACTGTATTGTTTTTTTTTTTGTGATTTTTATTGCATACGTTCCCACACGCACGTCCCCAATACATAATTTGACTTGGTTGTGAGGGGATATCATCTCCTCTCCCTCCCCCAAGCTCAAAGTGTATTGGATCAATATAGAAAACCATGTACAAGAGGGTTCTCAACAACATTATACAATCTTGTTCATAGAGAGAAAATTTGTGTGAAATTCATGTAACTGAATTATGTGTGCACATAAGAACACTTCAACAGGTGGTTACCAGATACACTCTCCCATGCATCCCCCAAGATAATGTGTGGAATTTTGGAGGAGAATGGGTGATGTATGTAAATGCATTAGAGGAACATCCCAAATGATGTGTGTGTGTGTGTGTGTGTGTGTGTGTGTGCATGTGTGTGTGTGTGTGTGTGTGTGTGTGTGTGTGTGTGTGTGTTTTCTTTTTTTTTCTTTCATTTTTCAATGTAGAGTAGATACACATACACATAGAGGCCCCCAATACATTTTATTTCTTTCTAAGGTGGAGGGAGAGATGGGGTTTTACAGACATTGACGACTCTCCTTCAGAAAGTTCAGGAACACATTTGGCCGATACACCTGAAGGGATGAATCGGGGAGGTACATAAAACATGACAATGTATTGATTCAAGAGAAATATTGAGGGAGATTAAGCACTCATAGATCTTTAAATATGTTATCTTCAATAGACATGTTTCACATTAAAAACCTATTGTACACCCCTTGTACCCCTTGTCTCATAATGTTCTTGGAAGAACACATACAATGGACTCAACTTCCTCACATCCCTTCTTTTTTATAGATGAAACTTCTCCATGTTTTTGCATTATCAGGTCCAAAACATTAAAAATATATGTGTTATTTGTGATTCTATGTGGCACTTCAATCAAATGTGCATTGTGATGCACACATAAAATGGTGTATAAAAGGCATGCATTCAACCATACCTCACTTTCACGATTTCGATCGGCATACTTGTAAACTCAAAGTACTCATAGAAAAACTAGGATTTCTTTTACTCATCTAATTGTCAGAAATTAGGGTATTTTGATGACCAGTCCATAGTTGATGCTGTTGAAAGTTCTGGCCCAGGAAATTTCGACCACGAGGGAAAGTTTAGCTGCATTCTACAATGATGTTTCTGAGTGATGAAGAGTCTAAGAACATCCGTATCTTGTAAAGGGTGGGCTTAATGAAGCATTACTTGAGCACCTTACCAGCTAGCCATTTAGCTCCTTTGCTCGTGCTTGTTGATTCAGTATGTCTCCATGATTGGCTTCCTGGCTTTAGTTCCCTGGAACAGTTGATGGTTATTTGAGGAGGGAGCATGAGAGAAACGTTCTGGGGGAGTACTTATGAAATCCTTGAGAAGAGGTACGGAATACTTAGAGACCTTCCTGCATTCATCTCTACATTTTTTTCTTGGTTAGGCTGAGAGAAACTGACTACAGTCTTGTCTTTTACCACGTCTGAGAATTCTTGCTGCTTTTTGACAGGATTCCA
Organism: Penium margaritaceum; assembly: GCA_023375785.1. Taxonomy (NCBI): domain Eukaryota; kingdom Viridiplantae; phylum Streptophyta; class Zygnematophyceae; order Desmidiales; family Peniaceae; genus Penium; species Penium margaritaceum. Next base: position 41,162 of record SZWC01013432.1, on the reverse strand, counting down.
ATAACCATTGCTGCATTGTGGATCACTTGGTCAGCAAGAGGTGTCATTTGGCACCATGGATGAAGATGTACAGCAAACCAGTGGTTCTGTCAGCATGCGGGGTTGTGAAAATGCAGGAAGTTTTGTCTGAGAATGGCTTGTTCTTTCACATCAGTCAGTTCTTTCATTTCAAAATTTCCTGGTTTTTTTTTAATACCAACTTTCAAACCATTTCATTAATCAAGAGTTTGTGAAGACCCTCCATCTAGTAATGTGTTATTGGAATCATTCATCATAGGCTTTTCTGAAAAAAAAAAAGGAGCTTATAATGTCCACTCATGCCTTCTTCTATTTCCTGAATTTCCATGCATTTTTCTGCTTCCCAGCTTTTATCGTACACCTTTCAATGGGGCCAGTTTTAGTGATATGGTCTGTCTTTGTGCAGATGTAGAATATGTGCACATTTCTCCTGGATTGCATTGACCATCATCAGAGTAAAGTTTCTTTCAATGGAGACTAGAAGTATTTACAAGAGTTACTGTGATTTCTGGATTGCCAGGCTTACATTCTTGTACGATAGTGTTCTAGTCAGTGTCTTTCATCCGTTTGGTTGCCATAATGGATTTTTTTTTCCGTAATTTCACCTGGATGTTGAAAATGATGATAGACACATTATTTCCCGTTTCAAGCCATTCTTCTTGAGGAAACTGAGCTTGTCCACGGTTGTCTTTGTTTTTCTTATCTCTGATGACTATGTTGAGGAATTTTTGTGGGTCCGCCATGTTGCCATGCTAATGAAACTGTTGCAGATTCTAGCAACAACTTTTTTTCTTCTTGAATTTTCAATGATGGCATCCACAAACTTGCCCCTTGAGGCTAGTGAAGAAAGAGGTTTCCCACGTCATGTTGTGTGAGAGGTAGTACACCATTTGCTGGTAAAAATAGACCATGGATGTGAGCCATTATCTGGGTTGCTCTATTATTCTAATGTCCTTGGGTGTATGTTAGAACTGACAGCCAAATCAGAGCTGTGCTGCTGAGAAATGAGGCCATGAGTTCTATTGCTTTTTTTTGGAGCTGACCATAGATTCCATGATCTTCAGCTCCAAAATCGTTAGCCAAATCTGATAGGCTCATTGGAGCATACAAGGTCGAACAACTCAAGGAGTGCCAGAAAAAATAGGCTTGCTTGCAACCATGCCATTCGTGTCAATGAATACCACTTCTTGCACTTGTGACTCACAGGGATCCTCGACCACCAACGTGAGTTGTTTTTAGTAGGGGGTTGTTTAGGCTCTCGAATTTTAAAGAGAATGAGGTAATCCTTTATTTCTTCCTGTCAATTTATTCATCCTGGTCTTGGCCCAGAATGCAGTAGTAATGGCAAGGGATTTGGAAAGCACATCGGATCTTAAGTAGTTGGCGGATTTGTGGATTGGTTGATGGAAATGAGGGTGCCAGAAAGTGACAAAAAAAGGTTGCTCGACAGAGACCATATGGGATAACATACGCATAGAGAATTTCTCACAGGTTCCAACGCACTTTACGGAACTGGATTTGGTGCTTGTTTGATTGAGAAATGGATTTCCAGAGTATAGAGATCATGGGTTGGGTTCAAGTGACAACCAGAGCACAAAAGGCGACAGAATTATTGGCCATGACGGCTGAGAGCGGCCTTCAAGGAGAAAAGATGGCTGTAGGGGCTCCAGGAGACTTTAAGGAAGGACCACTCCATGATCATTGGCCGTGCAGGTCGTGGGAGACATAATTCTCATGCATGACAATGTGACCGCCGCTCATCACGCTAGGCTAGGAGATTGCGCTAGAGGGCCAACTTTGACAGAGTGTATCTCAGTGCTCCCTTGGCCAAATGAGGCATATAAGGACTTGTTAGAAAGCTGTGACGATTTAATTTATCACTCAAGAGTAAACTCTGACATTCAAATTATTTGCAAATCCACATTCGCCTCCATAATTTCTGTCTGTGCAACCTGCAACTCCCTCTCACAAACAGTTGGTCCAGCCTATGCAGCTCTTGGTGAGCCTGGTCACCTTCCAGAGGGCTGCCCCAATTAAACTGGTGTTATCAGAGCTATAAAATGCTTTTCCTCATCCTTGAGGTATTCCTTGCACCCTTTTGTGTGAGAGAGAGCCGTTTGTGGACTGAACGTTGCACAACCATGGTGACATACACTTTTATGGTGGCCGACATCAACATTGCCAAGTTCGAAGGCAAGAACTTCTTCATTTAGAGCAATAACATGAAGATTGTGCTGATGGAGAAGGGACTCTGGAGCCATGTCAGTGATGAGGGAATAACTCAGTCCTCTCTCTGACCTGGTAATGCTCATACCCATCACGAAAAGCGTGACTGTGCCCTCGCCACCATCTACCTCTACCTCTCCCAACGGCATCCTCGTCCGTGGCATCCTCAAGCCAAAGGAGATGTGGAAAAACCTTCAGTCCACTTATGCTTCCAAGTCAATCCTTATGTAGCTGCATGTAACTGCATCGTCGCTTTCACACTATGAAGGTGGATGAGTCCGGATCAATGATTGACTACATCAACATGGTGAAGTCTCTTTCTGACCAGCTTTCTGTAATTGAGGACCCTGTCCAGGAGCGTGTGCTCATAATAACCATCCTCTCTAACCTTCCTAGAAGCTACACTCCTCTCATTGCTGCCCTAAATCATCTTGGCGATAAGATCTCCCTTAACAATGTGGAGGAGAGCATGATGTTTGAGGAGGAGCGGCGCAAGGGAGAGGATGGCAGAAGCGGACTGGACGTTTCTCTCATCACCAACTCTGGTCATGGGAGTGGTGTTGCACCAACCAGGAGCAACATCAGTAGAGGGGAGAAGAAGGGGAATTGATGATATTGTAAGAATCTGGGCAATTCGGCGTACGAATGTCGAAAGAAAAGGGCGGATCTTGTGGGTAGAGTCGGAGCGGGAAAGCAGTACTACGCTTCCGCAACCACAACACATTGGGAGAGTGGATTCGTTGTTGAAAAATTGCCCCTCCGCATGCCCAAGTGCGGTGCCGGGAGGCGCCGAAGAGAAGCCAGAAAGTGGAAGCTTCGGGCCGGCGGATCTGCCAACTCAAGGATTGCTTGGATCTTAAAATGGATGATGACCCCATAAATTTTACAAGTTGTTGAATCCGGTGGAAGTTGTTTCGCTGGAATCGCACGAGTATCAAGAGAGATATGGCCTTCCAAAGTTGGGGTGTGCGCAGTGGCTCTGGGAGCCGGCTGCGACTCGAAATCCGGTGGATAATCCACCGGATTGAGTAACAAAGATACCATCTGGAGAAATTCCTCCGAAAGGCCTGCCAAGGCGTCGGGTGGATAATCCACCTGATCAGGTGGATCATCCACCGGATCCTGTAGTGTAGGTTGTTACTGAGGGACTTGACCAAAATCATGGCTCAGCGTCCGAAACTCCGTAGTACATTTTGTTACTCGGGGACTTGGTCAAAAAATGACTGCAGGTCCGCGGACAGGTTTCGAACCTCGTCACACCCCATCACCAAACTCGACCCAAAAGTGGGGAGGGTGCGTGGAAACAGTGCAGGGGATCCCCACACCATGTGCAATGGGATCTGCGCCTCGGGAAAGGCACTTCGCACGTGGAGGAAGGCGCCACGGCAAGTGGCGGCATCAGGCTTCTGTGGTGGGTGAGACATGCGCTTCGGCAAACATAACTTGGGCTATGCTTGGCCAAATTGTGTGCGGTTTGGTGCATTGAAAAGCTCATGACTAGTCCTATAAACGTTGTGATCATGTATATGCTCTAAAACTAACTCAAAATCGCGTTATTCCCTTTGTAAAATAGACTGTCTCTAAATGCTTGCTCACATAGCTTGAGGCAACCAGAAAGCTCACGCTCAGTCTCAGATTCACCCAAAACAGTAGACGTGAACCAATAGAGTCTATCAGACCAACGTCAGGACCGCATCCTGTCAATTCCTCCTCACAAAGGGTCATGGGCCCATGGGTCTCATAGCCTCCAACGTTCACGTCTTCCGCAGCACACGGGACCGTCATCGTGGACGTCGCCGTAAAGTTTTAAGAACCCGTCGGAGTAGCAGCTGCCCACATGGCGCAGAAGGAGACGCAGCGCAATCAGAAAGATGCAGCCGGCCCAAGCTTTGGGCTATGGAGGTGGCAGTTTGAGCTGCACCTCTCGCATAAGGGGCTGCTGGACGTCATGTTGGGAAAGGAGGTGCTTGTATTAGCGACTCCTGCAGACGCGGAGAAGCAGGCCTTCGAAAAGAAGAACACGGAGGCGCTCATCCTCCTAGTGTCCGGGACAGCCGAGTCGCAGTGAGGCTACTTCCAAGGCTGCAAGCTCGCAGCTGAAGCTTGACAAAAGCTCTGCGCCATCCACCAATCAAAGTCACTCGTGAACAAAATCTTCGCGATGAAGCGGCTCCTCACGGTGAGAATCAAGGAGGGAGATGATGTCGTCTTCGCCATGCAGCAGATCGAGTCGCTTGCCTCGCAATGCAATGACGTTGGGTGGAAGATCGACACGCAGCTGCAGGCGATGGCCCTCCTCATGGCCCTACTTGAAAGTTGGGGTCCACTCATCACCTTCCTCGGAGGATGGTCAGAGGACAAGCTTACCTATGGCGGGGTCGCAAAGTACATCCGCAATGAGGCCCAACACCGGAGCTGCAAGGAGTCCTCGTCTTCCTCATCGGCCCTTGTCACCAAAATGCGTGGTGGCGGAAGCAGGGGCCGAGGAAGAGACAGAAAGGGCGGTGGCAAGAAGGGTGCCAAGAAAGGTGCGTGTCGCAACTGCGGCAAGGAGGGCCATTGGGCCCGTGAGTGCCCGGAGGAGGCGAAGACTTGCGGCAAAAACAGCAAGGGCAGGTCGCTCCTCAACGGCAACAAGAACCACTTCCTCAAGGCCAACAGGTAGGGCCTGGATTCCGGGGCCGAGGAGCACACCCAAGTTGAGAAGGTGGGGTTCATCACCTACGAGAAGTCCTCCAAGTCAATGGTGGTCGAGAACGACAAAGTCGAGCCGGCGGCCGGCCAAGGCGACGTGGAGGTCGAAGTCGTGGTGGGCGGTAACAAAGAGTTGTGCACAATTCGTGATGTGTAGCACGTCCCCAGTCTGGCTGACATCCTGAGTGTCAGCTGCTTGATGGACAGGGGTTATGAGGTACTCTTCCATAGGAAAGGCGTAGTGGTGTGCATTGACGGTGACGGCGAGGTCATGCTGGAGGCAAAGCGCGAGGGCGGTCTCTACATTGTGGAGACCAAGGCGGTCCCCGCGGCATCAAACGTAGCGGACTCGCAGGAGCGCGTCGTCAACATGGCCAAGGGAGGAAGTGCTGATTTGGAGCTCTAGCACCAACGATTGGGGCATTCAGCGCCCGCAACCGTTAAGGAGATGGCAAAGCGTGACATGGTGTGCGGCCTCGTCATCGACGGTGCAGACACAACAACAGATGAAGTAGCACACAAAAAGTACGAGCCTTGCATTTTGGGCAAGGCGCGGCGCAAGTCGTTCAACAAGAGTGAGGCTTGCACAAAGGACCTAGTGGAGGTCGTGCACAGCAACGTGTGGGGACCATTCAAACCGCCTTCAAACAGCGGCTTGAGATACTTCGTCACCTTTATCGATGACTACAGAAAAAAGCTCTACGTGTACTTCATGAAGCGGAAAGGCAAGGTCCCGGACCGGCAGAAGGAGTACGTCACAGCAATGGAGGGGCAGACTGGCCGAAAGGTTAGAGCGATATGCAGCGACAATGGCGGAGAGTACGTGGGCTACAGCGGGGGGATGAAGCAGCAAGGCATCAAGTGGGAACCCACTACGCCATACTCGCCACAGTCCAACATTGTGGCGGAGCGGGTGAATCAGACGCTGCTCAAGATGGTGCGAACCATGCTTGTGGATGCGGGGTTGCCGCGAGGAATCTGGATGGAGGTTGTGCGTATAGTGAGCTACACCATCAACCTCATCCCAACAGCGGTGCTGAAGGGCAAGGGCAGCTGGAAGACCCTGTAGGAGGTTTGGAGCGGGCACAAGCCAAATGTGGCACACCTGAAGGTGTTTGGGTGGCAAGGCGTACGCAATGGTGTAGGCGACGTAGCGACGTGATAGCAAGCTAGAACCGCTTGTTCCTCGGCTATGAGAGCGCGCGAAAGGCGTATCGGCTCTGGGACCCGCGTACGCAAGAGATCATTCGTAGCCGTGACGTCGAGTTTGACGAGCAGCAGAGCTTCAGCAGCAGCAGCAAGGACATGAGTGTCGGGAACACTCCAAAACATGGGGAGTGGTTCTTTCTCCTTGACTACGAGGAGGAGCCGGCGGACGCGAAGGTCGATGATGCGGCGTCGGATCGTGGCGGTGTAGCAGGTGTAGTAGCCAACGCAGAGGACTCCGAGGACGATGCAGCAGGCCTGGAGATCCGGCGGAATGATCCATTGAAGGAGGCACCGTGGGTGCCTAAGCGCACACTCCCGGCGGAGTTCGCATCGGGCGTCGGAGAAAAATCCTCCGGACGCGCCGCCCGTCCGGTTGATGGTTCACCAGAGCAAGAGGGATCCTCAGGGAGCCATCCGGTGGGTTATTCACCGGAGCGGGCAAAGTCAGAAGGATCGTAGTAGAGCGACGAGACGTCACCAAAACTGTCGTGCCGCAGCGGGAGGCAGCAGAGAGCGGGAAAGCGTTTTGACGCAGGCACCGGTCGATGGATCCGGATAGCGCAGTGCATGCTGGCTGTATCAACAGAGCAAGAGGCACTTGTGCGGCCCGAGGGGAAGTAGTGGGACGCCGCCATCAAGTCGGAATTGGCATCCATTGCTCAAAACGACACGTGGCAGCTGGTTGACAGGCCGAAAGATGCCAAGATCATCGACTCCATGTGGGTCTTCAAGACCAAGTTCACAAAGGAAGGTGTGGTTGACAAGTACAAGGCGCGGCTCGTGGCGAAGGGGTACACACAGCGTAAGGGCAAGCACTACCATGAGATGTTTGCCCCGGTCGCCAAGTTCACAAGCATTCGGGGGATCCATGCGGTGGCACCCGCGAAGGACATGGAGCTCCACCAGATGGACGTAAAGACGGCCTTCCTCAACGGTATCATTGATAAAGAAATCTACATGGAGGTGTCGGAGGGGGTGAAGGTGCCAAAGGGCAAGGTGTGCAAGCTACGGAACTCCTCGTATGGGCTAAAATAATTGCCGTGATGCTGGCACCAACAGATGGACAGCTTCATGGCACAACTCGGCTTCAAGCGCTGTAAGGCGGATCACAGCGTGTACGTGCGGCGCACCAAGAAGCTCCATCAGATTGTCGCACTCTACGTGGACGATCTGATCTTGTGCTCCTCAGACCTGCCAAGCCTACAGCAGCTAAGAGAGCAGCTGAGCAGCAGGTTCCAGATATGGGACATGAGGGAGTTGGAGTTCTACCTCAGGGTGAGCATTACGCAGAACCAGAGGGCACGCACGCTTGAGCTGGGGCAGGCCAAATACGTGGCAAAGGTGCTGAAGCGGTATGACATGGAGGAATGCAAACCAATGTGCAGTCCTGTCTCCAGGACCTGTGAACTGAGTGCGGCAAAGGCGCCGCAAACAAAAGAAGAGCGGGAGGATATGGCAGGGGTGCCCTACCAATCGGCGGTGGGCAGCCTCATGTACGCCATGGTGGCAACTGGACCAGACCTGGCCTATGCTATGGGCCAAGGGAGCAGGTACGTGGCCGATCCAGGGCTACTACACTGGCAGGCGGTCAAGCGCATCCTCCGCTACCTGCAGGCAACGCGGCACGCACGCCTGAGGTTCGACGGCAAGGGGCGTACAGACCCCTTGCGTCTGGTCTACTACACGGATGCAGACTACGTTGGGGATGTGGACAAGCGGAAGTCCACATCCGGCTACGTGTTCTTCTTTGCTAGTGTAGCAGTCTCGTGGTGCAGCAGGAAGCACGATTGCGTCGCCACCTCCACAGTGGATGCAGAGTACATCGCGCTGGCCGAGGCGGTCAAGGAGGTAGTGTGGCTCCGCAGGTTGCTGGGGGAGTTGGGCGTGCCGCAACAGGAGCCTACAGTGGTGCAAGAAGACAACATTGGCTCCATCTCGCTGACCAACAATCCGACGAAGTACAGGAGGACGAAGCACATCGACGTTCGTTTTCACTATGCATGGGACATGTTCGAGAAGGGGCAGGTGGTGCTGCACCACTGCAGCACGCACAACATGCTTGCGGATTGCTTGACCAAAGCGCAACCCGCGGACCGGCACGCGATGAGCGAGGCCGGGCTTGGGATGACCAGCTATGATGGGCTGGAGGGCGCAGCGGAAGATGAGTGAGAGCAAGCAGGAGCAGCGGGCATGGCAGGTGCAAGGGGGAGAATGTTGAAAAATTGCCCCTCCGCATGCCCAAATGCAGCGCCGGGAGGCATCGACGAGCCGCCAGAAAAAGGAAGCTCTGCGCCGGCGGATCTGGCAACTCAAGGATTGCTCGGATCTTGAAATGGATGATTGTCCCGTAAATGTTACGAGTCGTTGAATCCGGTGGAAGTTGTTTCGCCGGAATCACACAAGTATCAAGAGAGATATGGCCTTCCAAAGTTGGGGTGTGTGCAGTGGCTCTGGGAGCCGGCTGTGACTCGAAATCCGGTAAACAATCGTCCGGATTGAGTAGCAAAAACACCATCTGGAGAAGTTACTCCGGAAGGCCTACCGAGGCGTCCGGTGGATAATCCACCTGATCAGGTGGATCATCCACCAGATCATGTAGTGCAGGTTGTTACTGAGGGACTTGACCAAAATCATAGCTCAGCGTCCGAAACTCAGTAGTACGTTTTGTTACTAGGGGACGATCAAAATTCTGACTGCAGGTCTGCGGACAGGTTTTGAACCTCGTCACACCCCATCACCAAAATCGACCCAAAAGTGGGGAGCGTGCGTGGAAACAGTGTAGGGGATCCCCACACCATGTGCAATGGGATACGCGCCTTGGGAAAGGCGCTTCGCACGTGAAGGAAGGCGCCACGGCGAGTGGCGGTGTCAGGCTTCTGTGGTGGGTGAGACCTACGCTTCGGCAAACGTACCTTAGGCTACGCTTGGCCGAATCACACGCGGTTTGGTGCATTGGAGAGCTCATGACTAGCCCTATAAATTTTGTGACCATGTCAATACTCTGAAACTAATGCAAAACTGCGTTATTCCCTTTGCAAAAGTGGCTGTCTCTAAATGCCTACTCGCATAGCGTGAGGCGACCAGAAAGCCCACGCTCAATCTCAGATTCGCCCAAAACATTAGACGTGAACCGATAGAGTTTATCAGACCAACTTCAAGACTGCATCCTGTGGATTTCTTGTGACATTCATGACTAGCATCTGGGTCCTGCACGTCTCCAACACCGCCTTTTTTTGGATCATCGACTTGGGAGCCACCCGGCACATGATGTGCCACCGAGAGTGGTTTGTTTTCTACACCGCCATTGAATCTTGTGTGTGCATGGGGGACAGCTGTCATTTCCATGTCGTGCTTTCCTTCCCTCACCACCATTTGTACATCGACCTGTGGCACCGCCAACTTGGTCACCTCAGCTTTCGCGCCATCCTGTCCTTGCATCACATGGTCTGTTTTCTAGAGCTCAAGGGGGTGAAGTAGCCTAGTGCGTCGGCTTGTGATAGTTGCATTGAAGGGAAGCAGGCATGCTCTCCTTTTGTGGGGGAAGGGAAGGAGACGCATAAGCCTCTCTCACTTGTTCACTCTGATTTGTGCGGTCCCATGCCATCACAGTCCTTGTCCGACAAGTTGTACTTTGTCCCGTTCATTGGTGACAAGTTGAGGAAGACATGGGTGTCCTTTATGGCTTGAAAGGATGAGTGCTTTGATGCTTTTGAGGTGTGGATTACTGCTGCACAGACTGAGAGTGGCAAGCGGTTGAAGGTGCTTCACACTGACGGTGGAGGAGAGTACCTCTCCAATGACTTCCGTAGCTTCCTCAAGAGTTGTGGGATCAGGCACGAGGTTACTCCACTTGGAACACCGTAGCTAAACGACATGGCTGAACACGCAAACCACACCCTCATGGAGCATGTTCGTAGCATGCTCCAAAACGCGGAGCTCCTGCCAACCTTTTAGGCGGAAGCGGTCGACACTGACGTGTACCTGAAAAACCGGAGCCCTACACGTGCCGTGCCGCTGATGACACTGGAAGAAGCATGGATGTGGCGCAAGTCAACAGTGACGCACCTGAAAATTTTTGGGTGGCGTATTTGTGTACGTGTCTGCTAGCAGCCGTAACAAGCTGGATGCAAAGTCGGTGAAGGCTGCCTTCCTTGGCTAACATACCATGGGATACCGCCTCCACAACCTCGCTGCACGCAAGATCATTCGTGCCCGTGACGTAGTCTTTCAAGAGGACATGAAGGGCTGGACTTCAAGTAAAAGTGCTCCCGCACTTATACCTGAAGTGGGAGAAGAACCGGTAGTAGAAGAGGGTGGTGTGAAAGATGGCGGTGATAGCGGCAACGACAAGGAGGTGGAGGGAGCTAAGAAGGAGAAGGATTCAGCAAAAAAATGTACAAAACCTGCCTCGAAGGGCAGTGCGCCTCAACAAAGGTGCAAAGGACAGTGGGAAGCAACGACGGTGGTCCGAGAGGCTCACAAAGAAGCAGACGCAGCAAGGGGAGGGGCTGAACCTGTTCACTGCTCCACCACCAACGGAGTCCTCTGACCTCAAGCTCCTCTTCCTCACCGACACCGATGACCCGGCCACCTTCACCGAAGCCATGCGCAGTGTTGAGGCGGCTGATCGGCGTGCCACGACAGACGAGGATTTCACATGATGTTGATGCACGGAGTCGCATAGGGTACACTTTTCTCATTGTTCAAACCGCTGTGTCTTGGAAGACTGAAAAACTGGGTTGCGTGGCACGTAGGTTTTGCGAGGCAGGGTATATTGTACTTGGTGCATGCATATGTGAGAGCGTCTTGCAATGTCATTCATTGCAATATTTGTGCGTACCCATTTGTTGCATCACTTTGCGTTGTGGCAACCAAACCACAAAAGCCAGCACCGAGAATGATGGCATGCGTCACACATGCACAAAACATAAAAGCGTTGAGCAACATTTGGTACATGAGCATGTTGCAGCGTGGGATGTTCAGAATTTCTGGGTGGACACACGACAGTAACGTACTGACTTCCTCACGAAGGTACTGAGCAACAACGTCTTCAAAACAGTCGTGCATGCTGTTTACTTGCTATACTTTTGTAATGTGCCTGGATGATGCTCGTGATGAAGGTGTTGCGACCATCCATCCTTGTATTGTTGGTGCTTGTGTCGTCTCTTGTGTTCTGTGTGTGTGTGTGTGTGTCGCCTGTGGGTCATGGGTGAGTGTTTGTATGTCAGTTCTGTACGCACGATGACCTCGGGGTTTAGTGAACGCAAAACACTTTTGCCAGGTGACTGACTTGACGCTGTCCGGCGAAACCCTCTATATTGATATGAGGAGGCACCTCATGTTGCGAGGCAAAGGAGTACAATATGATACAAAGCTGAGTAGCAGGGAAGTCAACAAGATTCATTACTTCAGATATTGTGCCTACTTATAGCGTATGGTGTTGTGTTTCTTCTGGGGGGCTTGCCACTCCCCAGAGTATATGCTGCTGACATGTGAGGAAAAAATCCTCAAGGGTTGGGCTCGAGCAGTGGCCGAGTGGGAAAACCCACAATTGCAAGTGGGCTCGCAACCCACCTGATTGTGGGAGAGCTCCCATTAGCTTTACCTGTTTGCTCCTTGCCTCACTACTCTTGCTGCTACGTTTCTAAGTTACATTTAGCCCCGTCCATGGCGCCAACCCTCTTGTAGGCACCTGTTTGCGTGTCTCACCTCTATTCTCTCCCTCTCCTTTACGTCCTACTCGTCCAAGTAGTCTGTCACATATTTGTCATGATCACACCTCTGCCAGTACAGTATGTTACACTTGTAGTTATCCTCGAGCTCACTAGTGAAAAGAGTGTGAGGGATGTGAGAGAGTGGGAAGAGCCCCACGAGGTACACACGCCATGGATGTGGAGCTTTCTCTAGGGACAACAAAGACAAGAGTTAGGTTGGGGGAGCGATAGTGTAAAAAACGGTAAGCGCACACTCACATTTACCATCAAGCCGAGAGAGCTAGCACCGCCACCTAGGGGTTGAGCCCGACCGCTCAATATTCAACTGAGGAAGGCTACTCACATGTGTATGGCCAAAGGCCGGCACGGTGGCCCCTTAAGGATCAGCACCGGGGAAACATTACAGCTCCCCCAAAACCCACGAGCAAACAACATGAGGCAGACCTAGGCAATCAGAGTGTTTGAGGTCTTGCCTCTTCAACATACCAAACAATGGTCACAAGGAGAAATGTGGGATCAACAATTTATTCCAGGAAGCATCCTTGGAGATCTTGGTCACTACCTGGTGAGACTGGTGCCAGCAGCAACACCATTCTTGAGTGAGGACTCCCCAGGCAAGGCCATGGTCATTTGGTTTGTACATGTGTGTGTGTGTGTGTGTGTGTGTGTGTGTGTGTGTGTGTGTGTGTGTGTGTGTGTGTGTGTGTGTGTGTGTGTGTGTGTGTGTGTGTGTGTGTGTGTGTGTGTGTGTGTGTGTGTGTGTGTGTGTGTGTGTGAGAATGTGAGGTAAGGCAAGAGGGCATACCAAACATGAGAGGCCATACCAAACATGAGAGGCCAGGGACTGGACACAACTTCAACACTCCCACATGCACAAAATGAGATGTCACACTCGAGGATGCATAAAGCTTGGTGGTGAAAACAGAGAGAGAGAGACAACAAGCACACATCACCCAAGGTCATCTTGGCATGCAAGACCAAAAACATGGACAACACACTTAAAGACATTTCTGCTGAGAACCTTGGTGAGGAAATCAGCTCTCTGTGACCGTGTATCCACCCAATAGACCCGAACAATGTCAGCAGCAATACACTCACGAACAAATGATGCTCCACGTTGATCAACTTGGTACAAGAGTGGTGCACACTTTCATTCTTTGCAATGGATTTTTTGCTTCGGTTGTCGCAGCGCAGGGTAATGTGACAAATGGAGGCGAGCAGCTACTACAGCAAGCAATAGACCTAGACGGATTCACACATACTTGCACCAAGGGCCACATAATCTGCCTTTACCATGCTTCGGGCTACACACCTCTCCTTACCACTCTTCCATGATACAACAGTTCCACCAATCAAGAAAACATATCATGTTCTACTCTATGCATCTGTGTCATGCGTCCAGTCACTGTTAGTAAACCCATCCACAATGACTGAGGACTATGAGTCAACATACAAACCTGCACGTTCTGTAGATAGAGTCTAATGTACCACATAAAGTGTAGCCTCAAGAAGAAGCTCTCTAGGACACTAGGAAAACTGGGAGACAAATTTCACAACAAAGGCAACATGAACATGAGTACTGATGGCGAAATACATCAAAGAGCCAATGACCCGCAAGTAGTCAATGAGATTAACTGTCTCCCTGAGCTTTGCTGCGTGTGGAGACTTCAGCAGGGTTTGCCCTCTTGGGGTCATGGGGGTAGAGGCCGAACGAAGCATAGCCAGAAGAGACGCAAAACGCTCCCCCAGGCTGCAGACATTGTTGTGCTTTGTACCGTTCCTGTACAGTTTACGGTGACCACTCGGCCGTGTCCATACTCGTGTAGATCCCTGAGGCTGGCGGCCCTGGTGACACCGGCGCGACGACAGGCGGTGGACTACCCGTCTGGAGCTGACCGACCACTGTTCCAGAGCCCCAAATGTCACCGGGACTCCTTGCTGTGACTTCTACGTCTTGCAGGCGCCTTTCGGCGGACTGGGCATGAGGCCCATTTGCATGTTTTTGCATTACATACTCGCTGTCAGTTGATGGATGCATGCGTGTGACCAGTCGTTGCGTGCGTCTTTTGATTCTGCATGTCTAGGTTCAGACGGCATAGGATTCTGACATGTGTGCGCAGAGTTACGGCCAAAACAGTGGTTTTGGGCCGGTTTTAGGACAGCTCTTGGACTGCCGCGTGCGACACCCGCCGTGCGCCGCGGCAGGTATTTATGCCCTGGACCTGTCAGTTGTCATCTCTCTCTGCATTTNGCCACGTCAGCAGCAGCAAGGCTAGGAAGCTTCCTAGCAGTTTCTCATGGTATCAGAGCAGTGAGACAGATCTCACCGAGCTGCGCAGCAGAGACGCAGCAGAGCAGCAGCAGTGAGAGTCACCACTGCAGCAGATCTTCTGGGACCCGTTGGAGACGGTCGACCGCCGTCAACGTGAGACCGCAGCTGCAGAGACAGCAGCAGCGACGCTTACCACCACGCAGAGAGGCGTGGTGGCGGCGGTGCCAGCAGTCCTCCCACAGCCGCAGCAGCTGAGTAGCAGCAGCAGCACAGCAGCCACAGCCGCAGCAGCAGCGTGACAGCAGCCGCGGCAGCAGTAGCGCAGCAGCAGCGGCGGCAGCAGCAGCGCAGCAGCCGCAGCGGCGGCGGCGGCAACAGCAGCCGCAGCGGCAGCAGCAGCACCAGCAGCCGCAGCGCAGCTGCAGCAGCAAAAGCAGCGGCAGCAGCGGCGGCAGCAGCGGTAGCAGCAGCAGCGCGCAGTGCAGCAGCGCAGCAGCAGCAGCAGCGCAGCAGCGCGGCAGTGCAGCAGCAGCAGCGGGCGGCGGCGGCAGCGAGCTGCTGCTGCAGCGCGCAACAGCAGCAGCGGCAGCGTGCAGCGGCTGCTGCCACCGCCGCGCACGCAGCCACGCAACTGTTGCTGCAGCTGCCCGCGCAGCTGCAGCAGCAGCTGGGCGGAAGCTGCCGCGCAGCTTCCGCGCAGCCTCCGCGCAGCCGCCACTGGGCGGCTGCACGCTCGCACAGAACCGCAAGCGAAAAAAAAAAAAAAAGGTCAGCGTCGACGCTGACGTCAGCATTTTGCTTGCTGACGTCATCAGGTCGTGCTGACGTCAGCAACCACCTGCTGACGTCAGCACCATACTTAGGCAAATTTTTGCCGGAAGGTCAAAAGTTGCCAGCATTGCAACTCCTCGAGAAACGCAGGCAGCACTGAAATCCGACAAACTTGACCCCGTCGTCCCATATTGAGCGGCGACATGAGTTCGCCCGACGACAAGGACAAGGCGCCAGCTGATCCCTCCTCTTCTTCAGAGGTACTCAGCCCTCGCTCACGGGCGATCGCGGACCTACGCAGCCAGCAGGAGGAGATGAGTCGTCTGCAGCGAGAGCAGACTGAGTCGATTCGCACGCTGACAGAGCTTCTGCGTGCTCAGTCCACGGCTCCCTCGCGGACTTCTGGAGGAGTTGCCGGTCTTCTGGCATCCGCACAGCACTCGACTCGGGTGGCCACGACAGGGGTTCTGCCTCCCGTACCTCCTGGCGCACACTCTCCACTACCTGAGGACCTCTCTGACGACGAGTCACTCATGCCAGGTTTCGAGGATGACGCCCAGCAGCGGGAGATCCGTCTTCTACGGGAGCGTCTTAGTCAGCTGCAGACGGGCATGCGACCTCCACCTGCGTCTCCGATGCGACCGTCATTTCCTTCTCTCGGAGATCACCCTCTTCCAACCCTCTTCCCTGTCTCCCGGCCTCCTCAGCCTGCGACTGCCCTTCCCACGGAGCGGCAGTCAAAGGACTTTGAGGCGCCACCCCCACGGTACATCAGCGAGGATGGTTTTGATTGCTGGGAGATACTGTTTCAGGTGTGGGCCACCTCCGAGGGAGTCTGGCCTTACTACCACAGCCCATACCAGACTACAGACCCAGCACAGGTGTCGACAGCTGCCCGGGCCATGCGAGGACTTCTCTACGCCATGCCACGCGAGACTGTCGTCGACTTCCGCCCCTTTCTTGGCGAGCCAGGCACAGGCACCGGAGCTGATCCTCGTGGAGGCTGGGATCTGACGCTGTCCCTACTGGCCGCAGAGACGCACGCCACGCGTGCGTCCCACATCCGCGCTTTCCATTCGCTTCGTCAGGGACCAGCGGAGCCTGCGGCGGATTACTGGCGACGCGCCATGCGTATCTACACGCGCCTGGGTACCTCAGGGGTTACACAGCTGTGGGCACTCCGGGCGATCATGCTCGGAGTTCGCCTGGAGTACACCGACATCTTCAACCGGTACAGCGACGCCGTTCTCGAGCCCTTCTCGGCCTCCATGCAGCTGCTCCCCTGGGCGCATCAGCTTTTCCTCCAGGTGACATCGACCCGCGAGGCCGCATTAGCACATCAGGAGGCGTCTCTCGCTGCAGCAATCGTCGCCTCACCACCATCTTCCATCCTGCAGTCACCATCATCCAGCTCCATCACGACCGCATCTTCCTCCTCCTCCTCGACCCCGTCTACACCCACGCAGACGCAGGGCGTCGCAGCTGCCGCCCAGGGGAAGAAGAAGAACAGGAAGCGCGGGTCGGGCCAGCATTAGCCGTCATCCAGTGGTAGCAGTGGGCGTTCCGTTCACTGCTACAACTGTGGAGGTGCCCGTCGCTACACCGAGTGCCAGCAGCCGCTTGAGTAGGCGCGCATCACCCGTGGACTTCAGGCGGCCCACGCTGCTCGTACCGCGTCCGGGACGTCGTCCGCACACTCCTCGGGACGCGCGGCGACTGCGACTGCAGCTGTTCCCGACTCCTCGCTAGCGAGCAGCAGTGATCCAGACCCCCGTGACCGCACCATCGCCGAGCTACGTCACCTTCTGGCGCTTCGCTCACAGGGAGGTGCGAGTGTGTTGTCATCGTCGAGTGGGTCACAGACTGCTTGTTCGTCCGCCTTCGTGACTCGTGATGATACGTGTGGGGGAGCACAGTCCGCATGTGATGAGGATGGGCCTGACTGCACAGACTGGATCCGTGAGGCGCACCTTCGTGATGTACGTCGTTCTGTCCCACAGACGGCTCAGCGTCCCTCTGATGCCGAGTGTTCCATTGCTCGTTGTACAGTGACGTCCACCGGTCGTGACTCCAGTGGCACTTGGATCATCGATTCCGGTGCCACTCACCACATGACGTGTCGTCGCAGTGACTTTGTGNNTTCGATGGTCCGTCTGGCCCCTTGTATCTCTCTGACGTGCTATTTGTACCTGATCTTGAGCTCAGCTTGCTGTCTGTACGTGCCTGCACTCTGATGGGTCTCTCTGTTGAGCACACTGCTGATTCGGCGACTGTGACTGCTTCTGACACCCGTAGCATTGTCCTACGCGCTTTAGTTATTGATGACCTGTACCGCATTGCTCGGCCGTCCTCCCCTTCCTCCCCTACGTCCTCTGGTCGCGTTTTTGTCACTGGTGTTCTCTCCCCAGACCACCAAATATTGCTGCACCGCCGTCTGTGTCACTTGGGCTCCGACACTGTGTCGAAGCTCATCCGGACACAGCCCGCACTTGGTCTTGATGTGGCTTCTTTCGAGAAGCCACCCAAGACCGACTGCCTTTTTTGCGCCCAGGGTAAGATGCACCGGTGCACTTACCCTGATTCGCGTTCACGAGCACTGCGGCCCCTCGAGCTGGTCCACTCGGACTTGCTTGGTCCTCTCCCGGTCGAGTTCGTGTCCGAGAGAGGCCGATATGTCCTGACACTGACTGATGACCTCACCCGGATGCGGTGGGTCTACAGTCTTCGTCAGAAGAGCTACGCCGCCCTTGCGGTTCGGCTCTGGCTCGTGATGGCTGAGCGTCAGTCTCGCCATACGCTACACACCTTCCGATCTGATCGCGGTGGCGAGTTCCTCGGCGAGATGGACGCCTACTTTGCTGAGCACGGCATTTTTCACCAGGTCTCNCTTGCTCGTGATGGCTGAGCGTCAGTCTCGCCACACGCTACACACCTTCCGATCGGATTGCGGTGGCGAGTTCCTCGGTGAGATGGACGCCTTCTTTGCTGAGCACGGCATTTTTCACCAGGTCTCCGCTCCTGCCACCCCACAGCAGAACGGTGTCTCTGAGCGCTTGAACTGCACCATGGAGGATGCGGTTCGCGCCATGCGGTCTGAGTGCGGTCTCCCGGAGTCCTTCGCCTTCGAGGGTTTCTTCTACATGACCTGGGTCTGGAACCGCCTCCCGCATGGTCCGCTTCCGGACCATATTACACCGTACGAGCTCTGGTTTGGCCACCGTGCTGACCTTCGCCTCGCTCTCGTCTGGGGGTCCCTGGCCTCCGTGTGGTACACCGAGGACCAGCAGGGGTCCAAGGTCTCCCCTCGAGGTCGCTTGTGTGCCTTCATCGGCATCTCCCCGCGGTCGAAGGCCTGGCGCTTCTGGGACCCCACTCGCCGTCGTGTCATCGAGTCTCGGGACGCGCTATTTTTTGAGTCACTCACTTACCGTGATCTGACTTCCATCACAGCCCTCTCTGCCGCACACGTCCCTTCCTGTGAGGGTTCTCGGTGGATGGGGGAGATTTCCTCGCCATCGACCACTGGTCGCCAGGCTGATGGGTCCGCTCGAGCCCCCTCTCGGTCTCCAGCACTTGACGACACGGCTATCATTGCCGTTGGTCCAGAGATATCGCCTGTGCTGCCCACGTCACACCCTACAGGCACCACGGCCCTCACGCCTCCTCCTGCATCACCACCTGTCTCTGCTAGCACCCCTGCTCAGGCGTCTGACCCAGTACAGCCCACGCCTGTCCCTGCTTCGACTGACACTCTTTCAGTGTCCGGGCCGGTCTTACCTGCTGGCACCCCCAGCTATCGGTCCCCCACACACGCGTCTCCTCGCACGGCATCCCCGGCTGCCTCATCTCAGTCCTCACCTGCTCCGGTCCCTGACCCTGTGGACGTGCCCGTCTCTGCGCCTGGTGCGCGTCCCTCGACCTCCGGTTACTCTCGTGAACCCGGTGGTCGCCTTCGACCACTGGATTCCGGAGCTCAGCGGGTGTCGGGTCCCGGACCCAGGCGCCCCACTCGCAGCATCGCGAGCGGTGATCCAGGCACAAAGGCCCTAGGCCTGAGTGCCCGCACTGAGCTTACAGAGGTACACCCAGCGTGCCCCATCGGGCACGATCTGGTCACTCGCGAGTTCCATATCGCCTGTGACGCAGCAGCTGACCTCGTGGCTGTCAGGCCTGACACTATGGCGTCTGCACTTGCCACGCAGAGTTCCCCCTCTCTGGCCCCTGATCCGGGCACATTGAGGGAGGCTCTCTCATCTCAGGATTCTGATGCCTGGAGAGCTGCTTGCGAGGATGAGCTTCGCGCTATCCGAGAGCACGGAATCTATGAGCTGGTCGATCTTCCCCCCGGGAGGAAGGTGATTCAGGTCAAGTGGGTCTTTTGCAAGAAAGTGAAGCCTGATGGCTCACTGGAACGCTACAAGGCCCGCTTGGTCGTCAAGGGGTTCTCTCAGATTGAGGGAGTTGACTACACTGACACCTTTGCCCCTGTCGGCCGCATGACCTCAGCTCGAGCTCTGTTCGGTGTAGTGGCTCAGCATGACTGGGAACTACACCAGATGGATGTGAACAACGCGTTCCTCCATGGCTCTCTGGATGAGGAGATCTACGTGGCTCAGCCACCAGGCTTTGAGGACGGTGACAAGGTCTGGCGCTTGCGCAAGTCCTTGTACGGCCTCAAGCAGTCTCCACGGTGTTGGAACCGGGAGATCACAGGCACCTTGACTCGTGCAGGATACGTACAGAGCGAGGCTGACCCCTCGCTGTTCATCCTGCCGACACCCGAGCGTCTCACCGCCATCCTGGTCTATGTTGATGACCTTCTGATTGCGTCTCCATCTCTGGAGGCCGTGAAGGAGGCCAAGGCTGTCCTGCAGACCGCCTACAGGATGAAGGACCTCGGTCCTGCATCGGTGTTTCTCGG
>SZWC01013431.1:64639-80169 GCA_023375785.1 Penium margaritaceum | reverse complement strand
ATGTGTGTGTGTGTGTGTGTGTGTGTGTGTGTGTGTGTGTGTGTGTGTGTGTGTGTGTGTGTGTGTGTGTGTGTGTGTATGTGTGGGTGTATGTATGTATGGATATGTATGTGTATGTGTGTATACATGTGTGTGTGTGTATATATATATATGTGTGTGTGTGTGTGTGTGTGTGTACACGTGTGTGCGTGAATCAACATATGCACTTCATGAATGAAACTATCACTCACGGAAGAATGGGATGGATAAGAAGTTCAATGACAGGATCTTTAGACTTGCCAAGGTATTCATTGTAGTTTCACAACGTATGCATACCAGATCTGGCCACTCTCTCACTGCTTCTTCCTTGCATTCATGCGGATCCCACTCCCACTAACAATGAGCTCGAGGAACTCCACCTCCTGCTTGGCAAATTCACACTTGCTGAGTTTGGCAAATAGCTGCTCCTTTCTTAGTACTTCCATCACCATCCGCAAGTGCTCTTGGTAATCCTGGTGCTCCTCTATCGTCCGCAAGTACACACAGATGTTGTCGAGGAAGACGAGTATGAACTGGTCCAAGTAAGAATGGAATACCCGTTCCGTTACCGCCATGAACATGGCAAGAGAATTTGTTAGCCCAAAGGGCATCAAAAGATGTCTGAAGTGTCTGTAGTACATCCGAAACGCGGCCTTTTCCACATCCTCCCCCTCAATGTGGATTTGGTGATACCCTGACCTGAGGTCCAGTTTGCTGAAGACGCGTGCGCCTCGCAGCTGGTCCAACAATTCCTCGACGTGTGCAACGGGAACTGGTTATTCACTATGATATTGTTGAGCGTCCGGTAGTCCATGCATATCCGTAGCTCTCTTGAATTTTTCTTGACGAGCAGCACCGGCGCCGTGTATGGAGACAACAACGGCCGAATGAAACCGTGGTCTACAAACTCCCCCAACTGTAACTTGAACTCCGCAAGCTCCATGTCGCTCATACGGTTGTAAGACCGCACCGTTGATTACGACCCTGGTACCACCTTGATCTTGTGGTCGATATTACATCACGATGATGGCCCCTTTGGAAAGTCCTCCAGGAAAACATCCCGGAACTCATTGAGTACCTCCCCAACACTAGGAGGCAACTCTCGAGCTCTCCTACCTTCCATTGGCTACCCCCCTGCTACTTCAACCGGTGTAATCTACTTGCTCTACTGCTGGTTGCAGATGCACCCATGCCAAGTAAACCTGGCCACCCTTGTGCTCACACAGCTTCAACTGCTACAAGTTGAATATGCGCAACTGCTTCCCCGTTTTCGCCACATCCGACGCCTTCTCCTTACCCTGCCATGATGGAAAAGTGAGATTCTCCGTGCTCGCCTTCACGGCCACCCAATTGTACCTCCAATCCACCTCTGGATTCCAGGTGTGAAACTAATCCCGATCGATCAAATAGTCATAATCATCCATAGGACAAGTGTGGAACTCCATGTCACACACCAACTCACCCATGTGGACCTTGTGCTTGACGAGAGTTCTGCTGCAGCTCACCACTCCGGACACATGCCACGCCTTGGCCGATGTCCCCGGCTGCCATGCAAGCTCCAACCTCGTCGCCAACATTTTGTTGAAGAAGCTATGGCTTGCGCCGCCGTCCAGCAGACTGCGTAGCCTCCGACCCTTAAAACTCCCCTCCTGAATCTCAAGAACCAGCTCCAAGATAACCCTTGGAAACTGCCGGATCTCACCTTTATCTCACAATAATACTTGAGGCAGCTCCTTAATCGGCAAAAGCATTTCAAGGCTGGTGGCGTCCCTTGCAGATTTATCGTAGTAATATGTTGTCCCCTCCTCACTATTGCTGTCCATTTCCCTACTCTGCCTTGCGCTTGGGGCAGTCCTGCTAGCGACGACCCTCCTCACCACAAGTCCAGCACTTGCCTCTCGGTCCTTCCTGACCGCCCGCGCCCCACTTCTCAGCTTGGATTGCATCCAACTCCATGGGCACAACCTCACCCGGCTCCTCCACCCATGGTTGTGTTGTGTAGCTATTCTGGTGCACATTGTAGCTTACCATGTCAATGCGCTCCGTCGCCAAAACCAGCTACGCAAAAGTCCGCAACCCGAACACCGTGAGTTCACATTGAACGTACGGCTTTAATCCTTCATGGTAGCGATCGTATGCATTCACTTCCAAGAGGTCGTTGATCTGTGCCACCAAAGCCATGAAGCGTGTAGTTTATTCTTGGAATGATCTGCCTTGATTGACGTGCTTGATTTTGTCACGTGCGACTCGGCTGTCATTGAGGAGATCAAAACGTGCCTGGAGCACTGTCTCAAACTGCTCCTACATCTCTAGATTCTCTGTCCACCCCCATGCACTGAGCTGTACTGCCCACCCGAGCAGTATAATGAGCAATGGCTGAAGCCGTTTTCCGGCCCCCAGCCCATCCGACAACCTAGCGGTGTTCCGCCGGCACAATGCCAACCACCAGTGCAACACCATACCGTGGAGCAACGAACGCAGATAATCCATTCTCGTGGTATCTTCCCTCATGGGAATGTCCAATGCCATAATTATTGGTAAACTATGAAGAGCAACTTCCGCGCATAGCCCTTTTCGGTGTAGAACTCCGGCTCCTTTGGCTTGGGCCACCAAAAGGCAGGTACGGATGCCAATGCGACACCCCCAAAGCACTACTCCCTTGGTTGACGTACCTTGCCTCAACTTCCACACACAACTGTTGGTTCTCTTTGTGCAACTAGTCAAGAGCACATCCCACCTACTCCATGAGATAGGCCTGGTTGTATGCCACTGCTGCCATACTTCTGGTTGTGACAAAAACATTCTGGTCAAGTGTAGTTTTTGTTAGATTTGCTGCCTCCCTTGGGTCCGCGTAATGGCGAGCGAACGTCCACACGCTCTGATACAAAATGTGATCCGAGGGGTGCCCGGCGTGACGGTCACACGCCAAGCCCTTAGGATAAACCTCTCAACCCTTGATCCCCTAGTGTGTGGGCCAAGCCCTGAGATACCGCACAACCATTGCTAGTGACCGAGGTTCCCACCGTGCGACTCTCCCGATGACGTTTGCACCAAGGTGTGCTGTGGAAGAGTTGTAAGATCGAATGGATGTGTGCAAGATAATTTTCGGAATACAAGGAGATTTGGTTGAGGAATGAATCTTTAGACTTGATAGACTAGTACAAGGAAATGTACGAAGTCTTTGGGTAAGATTGACATGCCTAGAAGAACCCCTAAGCTTCCTCATCTAGAAGTTCCTGTGATCCAGTTGGGAGCCCCTCGGTACTCCAAAATACCTCTATTGATTTAAAATCATGCAAATGATATATGAATCATGTAGTACGAGGTGTGAGCTTTCTAACACACCAAATAATGCCTCAATCAGTGGAGAAACGACCGAGTTATGGTCGTTTGAGTGTTCCATGCATGATTGATGCTAGCAGCACCGCCAGCAGGGGTCACAGCCACTCAAAGCGGGCTTGTCTGCGAATGCACCTCTATCCGCCATCCCAAAGTGTCCATGAAATGAAATAAACATTTTCTCATTGGCGAAGCACCCATATAGGGGCGCGTTGGCTGTAATTGGTGAGAAAGTCACTCCGTCGTGCGTGGGGTCGAACCGGTACATCTCTTGTTTTCTGGAGGTGTGCATCCCACCTTTGTACGACCGTACCTTTCTTGTCCCTGCACCCAATGACCCAGTTCTTGGGCTGCATTCGCATGGATTTCCATGTAGAATACAATAAGAACATCAAAATATGCATCGGAAGCCGACATGATGATGTGATCATTGCCTCAACCTGCAGCTCCCATGACAACATCTCTCCGGTTTTCGTTTTTATGTCAAGGACTAGTGCTACGCAGGGTGATGTGGAGGTTCCGATGAACCCCTGACTGAGCATCTCATCCAGTTGCTTCTCGTGTTTGGTCATGATCGCTCATCCGATAGGTCCCCTTCACCGTTGGTCTGCTGTCCGGCTTCAGGTCTATCTGATGATCGTTGTTGCATTGTGGTGGTAACTCACGGGGTAGTTCGTTGGAGAAAACCCCTTCAAACTCCTTGATGAGCTCCGCGAACTCCTTCGGTATGGTTGTAAACTTTTCAGGAGTTAAGGTTGTTGAATTCACCTCAGATGCTCCAATTTCTTCTCCTTCTCCTTCTTCCACGTGGACCAGTCACGCTTGGACTCCACGTTTCAGGTATCGTTTGGCCACGTCCTGAGATATCAGTTGGCATTTTGTGGCTGCCGCAACTTCCTCTGGTGCTTCCACCTTTGCTGCTTCCCGTAATTGCCACTGCATGGTGGGTCATTAGGTGGCACTTTTTGTCATTTATGCTGACGTATACCACTGTAACAGTTTCGACGGAATCCTTGGCTAACTAGGCCAAAACCACGGTGCTTGAGGGTCTTTAAAACAAGAGTGTCTGGGAGGCGGAAACCTTTTCCCATTGCGTAAGCATCCATCTAGTGGCGCCCTGGGTGTAATGGATGAGAAAGTCACTCCGTCGTGCGTGGGGTCGAACCGGTACATCTCCTCTTTTTTCTGTTTTTTTCTCCTGCTTTTTTGGTCCTGGAGATTGATGTGATTTTTGTCATTTACGCCATCGGCCGTTCCAACGTGCCCCGACAGGGTCTGTAATTGGTGTTCATGGCTACTTTTGTGCAGGTTCTGAGTCTAAGCGTGAGCTTTCTGATCGCCTCAGAGCCTGGGGGGTCCTTCACTCGATTGGCTTTCGGGTTCCTTGGTACTGCACCATTTGCCACAAAAGTTGTTGCTACCGCCTAGGTTGCATCGTTGTGTGTGTGCTGCTGATCCGCCATCTCCGGAGTAGTCGTCGGGGACTACTGCTCATTGTTGGGTGCACCCACTCCGTTCACCATTGTCATTGTAAAGTCTGCTATCTTCTGAATGGCAGAGATATGCTAATAATGCATGCAAGGTTTACTCCAGGTAGGTAATGGGTCGGTTGTCCCTTTTGTGCCACTGCGATTTGATACCAAGTGCTACGCTGAGTGGAACGCATGTGGTTCATTGGGATGAGGTGCGGGACAAAAGACGATTAGGGTGTTTGGGACAAACGTGTAATTTCTATTAAGCAATAAGTCTAATTCAATGACAAGTTTTGAGTACTTCGAGCACATATATACAACTTCGAGAGTGAGAATGAGGCATAAACCAGGTCATTGGTATTCGAGTCGAGCGATGCGTGCGAGGTGGCGCCGTGAGTGGCTCATCTGAGAAGCTCCACCGAGAAGTCGGGGGGCTTCAGGGATATCGTGGCGCTTCTTTATAAAAGTCTAGCGCCATCGAGAATTCGACCAAACAATATCAAAATGTCGATGTGGTTCACGACAATTGTGTCGACCATTCTGGAAAGTGATTGAAGTTGTCACAAAACTTGTGGAACCAGACACTGGAGGTCGGGGTAGTTGGCCAAAATGCCCTTGGCCAAAAAAAGTAAAAATCCTAAAGTTGACATGCAATGGGCCTTGAATTTATGATAGAAAAACCCACTTGCGGAGTTCAGGGACTCGTGAACGTCAGGGACGTCATATCTGAAGTGCCCCGTCCTTCAAAATAAGAGAAAATAAGCCTCCCATAAAATTTTTACGTAAATGGATGTTGCCCTTTCATTTTACAAATCACAAGTGTTCATCTAGAATATGCCAAACTGAAAGCAGATGGTGAACACCTCAAAGTTGCCGAATAAAAATAATTAAAAAGGGGACACTTAAGAAACTATTAGGGAAAAACTTTGCAAAGTGCTTGGTTCTACCAAAGCTTTCCTTCGGGGCCAAGACCGCCATTCGTCGCTTATGTTGGTACTAGTAGGTGTGGAGGCACCTGCAAGGATGCCTAGCTCTCACTGATACACGCTACCAATGTTTGGGACAGCTAATGGACACCAATGGTGAAGAGTGTGGAGCACAAGGTTCACGGATAGAAGTGGAAAGAATACGTTAAATTCAGTAGAACTGAATAGAAACAAGTATTTGTTAGATAGCATAGTGATTTTTATAGCCTATGTTCTAAGCTTTCCAACGCATCCAAGCACGTCCAAATCGGAGCAGTAGAGCCCCTGCTACGCGCATCAAAGCAACCCTTGGTGGAGCCGCCTTTGGCCGCCACCAACGCGAGCCGTCATTGAGACAAGCCGACGACGGCTCGTCGGAGCGCTTTTCTTGATTGAGGAGTCAAAGGGCGGCTCGTCCTGGTCCAGGGGACCTCCCTGGTTGCTTCCTCCAGGGCCTTGGGGTCTATGGAGCCAGTCGAACTGAACATGGACCACCTGTGGTGGAGTATCCCGTCACCCCAGATGGATGCCAGATTCCATCCGCCGCACCACCCGAATTTTGGATAGGGCCAACTTTCTGCATACTCACTCAAATAGAGCGATTCAAAGCTCGATCTTGCATGGAAAAATCAAAGGAATCCAAATCTAAAGTTAGATCAGGTGTTTGACCACTCATGAATGGTCGAACCAGGGAGTAAAATCAACCGCACTCATGGCAAGGGGCGCACCATGTCAACAATCTCCCCCTTGAACCTCAGCCTTGATGCCCTGTCCTTGGAACCTGCAATATTTTAATCTGCACAGCACAGATGAAGCTCCATGCAGCTCACGTCGTGCCTGTCCTTGGGCTGTGCCTTGGTCATGGCGTCTGCAAGCATGCACTTAGTGCCATAATGTACAATAGTCGCATCTCCTTTTGCCACCAAGTCCCGTGCGTAGTGATGCTGGATCTCAATGTCCTTGGTCCTCCAGTGCAGCACAGGGTTCTGGGTGAGGCTGATGGCACTCATGTTGTCCACATTCAGTACCGTCGGCGTCCTTTCTGACACCCCGATCTCCTTCAGCAGCCGCTGTAGCCACACCGCTTCCTTTGCGGCTTCTGCAAGCATGATGTGCTACGCTTCGGTGCTGGATAGTGCAACATAGTCCTGCTTCCTGCTTGCCCATGAAACTGCTACACCACCAAGCACAAACACGTACCCCGACATTGATTTTCTGTCATCCACATCACCAGCCCAGTCGGCATTGGAGTAGTCGACCAACTCGAGGGATTCGTCACACGCTCCCTCTCCAAACACGAGCCGTGATTGTTTTGTCGCCTTGAGATAGCGTAGGATCTGCTTCACAGATTGCCAATGCAGCGACCCGGGATCAGCAACATAGCGGCTCACTTGGCCCTCCGTGAAGGCCAGGTCGGGCCGCGTCCTCACTATGGCGTACATGATGCTCTCCACAACGGACTGGTATGGCACACCTGCCATCTCCTCCTTCTCCTCATCCGTGCTCGGCCCCATGCTCGAGCTCAGCTCACATGTGGTGGTCATGGGTGTGCCGATGGGGTTGCACTCTTCCATGTTGTAACGGCGGAGCACCTCTTGCAGGTACTTTGCCTACCGCATCTCCAGCGTGCGTGCCTTGTCGTCCCTCTTCATGGCGATGCCAAGGTAGTACTCGAGCTCGCCAATGTCAGTCATTTTCAACTGACCGCCCAGCTGCTGCTTCAGGTTCACCAACTCCTCCATGTCCGACGACACGAGGATGAGGGCATCCACGTAAAGGACCACGATCTGGTGCAACCCCGGCTGCTTCCCCACATACACACTCTGATTTGCTTCGCAGCGCTTGAAGCCAAGCTTGGCCATGAAGCCGTCCATTGTCAGGTACCACATGAGTGGCACTTCCTTCAACCCTAGAGCGCCTTGCGAAGCCGGCACACCTTCCCCGGCGGTACGTCCACCCCCTCCGGCACCTCCATGAGGAACTCCTTGTCCAGGTCACCATTGAGGAATGTGGTTTTCACATCCATTTGGTGGACTTCATAATTGCGTGCCACCGCCACTGAGAGGATGAAGCGGATGGAGGTAAACTTTGTCACCGGCGTGAAGGTCTCATCGTAGTGTTCACCCTTTCGCTGGGCATACCCCTTTGCAACCAACCGCGCCTTGTACCGCTCCAACTTCCCCTCGTTGGTGAGCTTCTTCTTGAAGATCCACTTGGAGCCAATGATTTTTGTGTCCTCCAGCCTGTCGATCAGCTACCAAGTACCATTCTCTTCATGGGAGGCGAGCTCAGATTTTATAGCTCCCTCCCACTCAGCCCCATCCTTCCACTGCAATGCCTCCTCGACAGTCTCAGGCTCCTCTTGCACAAAGAACGCTCAAGCGAATCCAGTCCAGATGCCCTCCCCGTCATTGTACCATTTTACCGTCCTCCTTGCGTGTCCGATTCTCCGGGGCTACTGCTGTTGAGGCTGCTGATGCTGCTACTGCCACTGCTGCTGCTGCTGCTGTTGCTGGTGCTGCCACCGCTGCTGGTGCTGCCACCGCTGCTGCTGCTGCTACCCTCGCACGATGCCACTTGTACCACTGGCCTGCTCCCCATCTCTCGGGGACAGTGGAGATGCGGGCTCACTCCCCACCTCCTCATTCAGCTCCACTAGTGCCGGTGCTTCGGACTAAGTGTCGGACTCGGCTGAATTCAAATCAGCAGCTCCTCCATCTCCTGGATGATTCCCGCCGGTTGGAGCTACTTGGACGTCATCCTCTTTTGTGTCCTCCGGTGTCTCCCCCTCGAGGAGTGGCAGCTACTCCCCATGCTTGGAGAGATTCACATCCTTGTCCGTTCAATGACTATCCTCGTCAAATGTGACGTCCTGACTCTTCACAATCTGCTGTCTCTGTGGGTCGAAGAGTCGGTATGCCTTGCTCCCGATCTTGTACCCCACAAAGATGCACCGGTAAGTTCGCAGGTCCAGCTTGCCTCGTCCCTCCCGTGCCTGCACAACAGCATGTGCAACACAGCCAAATGTGCGGAGGTGAGCCAGTTGGCTTCCTCCCACTCTACACCTCTTGTGGCATCTTCTACACCTTGGACTCCGCGTCTTTTAGTGGCTTTGTCTGCGTCAGGTTCATGATGTCCGCCACTGTCCGTGCTTCCTTGCCCTGGTACTGCTGTGCGAGGCTGGCATCGCTCAACATGGACCAGACCATGTTGAGGATGGTGCGGTTCACCCTCTCGGCGACGCCGTTTGCTTCAGAGAATGTGGCATACTTTTCTGCCACGTGATCTCCTTGCTCTTCGTCCATGCTGGGCAGCCCTCGTACTCGCCGCTGTTGTCACTCCGGAATTCCTTCATTTTCAACTCTGTTTGTCGCTCCACTACCACCACAAATTCCTTCATGCACGACAAGACATCGCTCTTCCCGTTGCTGATGTAGAGGTAGAGCTTGCGGCTGTGGTCGTTGATGAAGGTCACGAAGTAGCTAGCGCTCCCAATAGAGGTCTCAAATGGTCCACACACGTCAGTGTGCACCACCTCCAACTTCGCCGATGCACGCATCCCTTTACCATCAAACGACTGCTGTGTCGCCTTGCCGACCATGCACGGCTCACACACGACATTCTTGGCTATGTTAGGACTCTTTACCTCAAGACCCTATACCACTTCCTTCTTTGCCATGTCCCCCACAGTTGAGGGAGCGATGCGACACAGGCGGCGATGCCACAGGTCCAGGTCTCCATCGTCCTTCTTCGCGAGGTGGGCGATGTCGGGCCCTGCCCAGTTGCCAAGGATCTTTGCACGGAGTAGGTACAGATTGTCCTCTCGCTTTCCGCGTGAAATAATCTTGCCGTTCTCCTCCTTGTGGATGATGGCCTCCTTCTTGTTGAAGAGCACCTCAAGCTCCTTGACGGTAAGGTGGTTCACCGACAACAGATTTGCCCCAAAATTAGGCATGTGGAGCACGTCGTGAACTGTGCTCATGATAGCCTCCTCCTCCACATCCATCTTGATGTGAATGTTGCCTTCAGTGGAAGCCAACTCTGCTTTTCAGTTGGCCACCATCATTTGCCTCTCCGAAGCGCTATAGGTGACGAATGCCACCCGGTTGCATTGCGTGTGGCGGCCCGATCTGGAGTCAATCACTGAGACTCCCGGATCTGTCAAGTCGGTGGACTCCTTCACCATCATTGCGAGGTCGTCCTTCTTTCCATGGGTGAATTGATCCTTGAGTGTCATTGGGTCGTTGTCTTATCTGGGACCATGTATCTGAGTTTTCTTGGTATGTGAGAAAACTGCCACCGGCATGCCGCTTGTGTTAGTGTTTGTGGTTCAGTCAGTGGCACATCAAACCTGTGATGCCCTCTTGTCTAGCTCCACATGCTTACTACACCATACATGCACAGGAGAATTAGAGTTCTGACTATGAGAGCCAGCTTTGGTGAAGCTCGTTTATATTTCCAGCAGCAGCACACACGCAAGTAGTGGCCTGTGGCCACATGATCAGTGTTCTCATGAATCTCACTGTAGCAGAAAGACATCGCTGATGCTGCTATTGCTACAACTGTGGTTACAGCTGTAGCCAAACACCGCCAATGATGCTGTTGTTGTGGTGTCCAAAGGATTGTTGTGACAGTACCAATACCTCAAGATGAGGTTGGCAGGGTAGTTTCTGTTGTGGCTTTTGCAGCTGAAAATGCGACTGTGGAAAAATTCTGCTGATGATATTGCTGTTTTGGTTACGAATGCATCTGTTGCTATGCCTGCGGATAAATGTTGCTGATGCTACTACGGCTGCAGTTATTGAAGGGTTGCGGCGATGGTGCTGTGGCCTCAAAATGAGGTTGCTGAGAGAGGTGCTCTCGCTACTGCTGCGGTTGTGAATTTGGTTGTGGACAGAGGCCGCTGATGTTACGGCTGGCATGGTCGCGAATGAGCATGTAAGTAGACACCGCTAATGCTTTTATTGTGGCTATGGCTGCGGCTTTAACTGCACACTGAGACCATTTAAATGGATGCCGCAGTGGTTCCCTATGCTTTCGAGAACATGCTTTATCTTTGAGAGTGGGGCGTCGGTAGTGGTCCAAATGGAGCTAAATGTGGTGGAAATATGTTGTTGGTCCTACTGTTGTCGTAACTGTAATCATGAGTGATGCGGTGGCAGTAAGTGGTGTGGCAGATTACACCATTGCCTGTGCTGTTTTGGCTGTAATAGATGGCAGCGACGAGGGTATTGCAAGTGATGCAGTAGCGAGAATAGTGTGGCAACAGTTGGTTGCGGGGCAGGTGTTGTTGCTTCCTTTGATGCCGATGTTGCAAGAGACAGTCATGAAACCGCAGTGGGATCCATAAACGGTCTAGCATCTAAGAGCTAGAATACATGAGAGGAATGCTCCCTCCGAGCTATGATACCAGTACTTGATATCTTGAGCATGTAGAACCATGTAGTATGGATAGAAGAGTGTGGGAAGGTCTCCACAAGAAACATGCCATGGCTCAAAAGCTTGTGGTACATAGCGAGATACAAGAGTTAGTACAAGTGGGAACAAGAAGTGAAGGCTAATCACAAGCCTATAAGCATGACACCCGTTCATGATGCACGCGAAGATCACGCCGCCACCCGTGGGTCAAGCCTGACCTCTCATTGTGTACCAAGGGCGGCTACTCACCGTTGCACAGAAAAAATCTGGCCAGGTGGCCCTCTAAGGATCACCACCTGGCTGGTGGAATGAGACTGCCCAAGAAACCCATGTGCAGCTTGGAGATAGCCCATGCATCGTGAATTTTTAAAGGGCTGCAGCAGCATCTGGACACTAGTCATGGCCTCTCACACAGTTTACCTGATCTTGGACCACGTAACATTGTTCTCTCCATGACTGTGACTCGCCAATGTCACTCACTCCCTCATGGACGACTCACCAATCTCACACCACTCCTCTGAAGACATGTACGACTACGAGGAAGGCACATCATGGGTAGCAGCACACGAACGCACATGAACACCACTGGATGCCGACCGTTGGGTGTGGCCAGACAAGAATGACGCCTACGTGTCCCTATGAGTAGGTAAGCTCTTGGACGGGTATTGGCATGGGGGTGTGTATTGTTTTGAGGATGTAAGAGACCAAGATGTTGCATCATTATTGTACACTCCCTGATTCCTGATGCATCATCCTGAGCAACAATCTCATCCAGGTAGTACCTCCGATGCCTCTCCAATTAGCGTGGCCGGTGAACCTGAGCAACCAGGACATGTGCCTTTGATTCCCTCACATTCTGAAAATCTTACTCTTGATGCAGCAATAGGTACAACAACCACATTCTCTGCCACTTCCACAACTAAAAAGCCCACAGGTACGGAGGTTAGACGTGCGACAACTGCTTCCACTAAAGCAGCCTCTTCCTACTCTCTTTTGGTAGCTCGTGACGCCAACATTGCAGCACAGGTAGCTCCCACCTCATCCACTATTGCCACTGCTTCTGCTACAGTAGTTGACACCATCTCAGGCACAGTCACCTACATCCAAACATTGTTTGTGACTGTAGTCCTCATCCTCACTGAAGAGCCGCAAACACTTGCACATCACGCCGACACCAACGTGTTGGTTTCTTCTGTAATAGTCATTGTTGCTGGTGCCATAGTGACTGGACTGTTGTTTCTCCTGGTGGCCGTCGTAGCTTGGATCCCCACACTCACTTCATCTGGAGCAAGATTCATTCCTTCTCTCTTCTCTCTTCACCTATGGCATTCAAGTTGCGAGAACTTCATTATGCACTTTGTACTATTCACTACTTAATCCCCTCCTTGTGCACTCTCCTCCACACATCATGCCTAAGGTCAAAGACACTGTTAAAGCCTTGCAAGCAGCCTTGCATGAGGCACATACTCATTGCTGCCGTCTCCAAGAAGAGCTTAGGTGCAATGTCGATGCCAAGACTGGAATGAATACTGCTATGGCTAAGATAGTCATGGAGCATGTTTTCTCCATGCCCTCCTTTCCTGGTGTTGTGGGTACCACGGGTGCTGGGGCCTCTGGGGGCGCTAGTGATGATGTGGCCACTGGAGATGGTGGGGATGTTGCTTCCAACTTTATGCTGCAGGGGGGACTGCCTTCAACCTTGCAATATCTCCCCATGGCCATGTCTCTTCCAACCCTTTACTGTCACAACTCTCACCGCCACAATGACAACATGAAGTTGAAACCTCACCGCCTCATTCTATGCCCAAACTGGCCTTTTCTTCTCGGGAGATACGTTTCAGTTCTTGGGTTCCAGGTGAGCTCCTTCAGGAGTATTACTCTCCTACTATACCTCTACCAGACCTCCATTCAGGCTTTCCGTGCTGTTACACGCCTTGATCATTGGTGGACCTCATGACCTTCTTCATGATAATGGCACATACAATGGTGACACAGCAAGGCACACTCCTGCTGATCCTACTGGAGCCTATTCCTTCATTCGTCGCTACAAAACCATTACCATTCATGCCATTGCGAGCACTCCAACTTTCTAGTTTAAACAGATATGCATGAGGATGGATGAATCTACTGCTGTGTATTGGACCAGGAGTCCGCGTCTCCTTTGTGACCTTGATAACGGATCGCTTTGCCAGCTTTTTGCTTGTCTCTCCACCATGACTGGTCTGATCCCTGAGCTGTGTAGTCTGTACCTACATGTTCTGTCCACTGGGCGTGAACGCCTTACTGCTGAGATCATACCACCCAGCTCACCCCTGGCATCAGCTCCCTCTGCGAGTTCACAATGGGTGGTCTCATTGGTGGAAAAACATGTGCAACAATTTTCTCCATTGTACGGCTGTGGCGGTAGTAACAACATTTTCCTCTTCATCGGCCGCCACGTCCTCCACTAGCTCTACCACGCCTATCATGTCTACAGACATAGCAGGTTGCTGGTTGTGGTAGTGGTGGCTATGGCCGAGGACGGGGAAGAAGTTGTTGGCAAGAAGGGCGGGGCGGCGGCAGCTATCACAGCACACTAGCTGTCACCTGCTAGAACTGTGGAGCCTCAGGGCATTCTAACCCCAAGTGTCTTGCTTCCCCCGATAAATTTCACTCTGCATCGGCCATGCGGGCCCACTGGGCTTGCACAGGAGTCACCTCATCCTCCACAGTGGCCACCAACACCACCATGGCCACGCTATCCTCCTCCTCCTCCTCTGCCACTACGTCCTAACCCGACCATGGCTCCTCGCATCCGCCTACAGGCACCATCCCCTCTTGGGGTTGTGTTGGAAAATGCCTTTCTCCCTTGTTTGCCGTCCGATCTCCGATCTAACGGCACCGTTGGAAAGATTCCATCATCATCCTGCTACAGTCGAAGTCTCAGCTCTTTCCAACAGCTGTTGTGGGAGAAAAGGCCAAAAGAAGAAAGTGGCATAGTTTGTGCCACAAACCTGGCAAATGTGGCATACTCTGTGCTGGATGGGATCGAGGCATGGCAACGGAACATCGGCAGAAGGATCGAGCGTGCAAGCCTGAGCTTCGCTCGATCCTCGGCTGATGTGGCAGTGGAGGGACGAGGAGGAGGAAAGGAGAGCCGGCCGTTCGAGGTCATCGACTGGCAAAGGAGGGGACGGCCGGCCGATTGCATCTGACCGTCGGCTTGCTCGAGGAGGATCGACGTCACGCGAGCATTCTCGCGGATCTGGTCCTCGCTGACCGTCGATCCTCTCGAGCAACCGCTCTGTCCGCCGCTCGGTTTTCTGACGACAGGCTCTCGCAACCGAATCCAGTCCGGAGCAAGCTGGAGGCGACGACAGAAGACACAGGAATTAACGGACAGTCACTACGTGCATATTCTAGTCAGTAGGAGTGTCCCAGACTAGTATATGTAGTTTCCAACTTTAGTTGTAGATAACTTTTTGCGTAGTGCACAGTATCAGTCATGCAGCATACCGTTGGAATCAGTAAGAGATGCACTAGCTGACTGAGGCCTTGGTTAAGGCTCTTGACAAGTGTGCAGTGTGTAGGGATTTGCCAAGTGTAACGGCTGTGTGTACGCTTTCTGTATCTGGAGTTAATGGAGTTAATGGAGTTAATGTTTTAACTTCCAGTTGTGCCATTGGTTTATTGGTTCATGTTAACCTCTGAGGCTGATCCTATTTTCAACAGGTTGGGTAACACCTCCCATTGGACCCACTTACTATGGACCACTCTCTCCTCACTACCCGCCACCCACCTGATCTCGGGTTGGCGTAAGCTTTCGTGAGCCACATCCTAGTGAGCGCCTGCCTGACACTCGCCGTGCTGAGGAACACGTCCTCAAGAAGAAGCTCACCAAAATTCTCCAGCTCCATAATCAGGGAGGTAATGGTGTAATGGCATGTCTCTTTCTCTTGTGTGAGAGTCGGATGGAACTCTTCATGGCACATTATCTGGGGGAGTTCAAGGGTGTCTTCCTGATGACTCTCCCTGGATTAAAGATTGGCAATCTTGTACCCTCCCTCACTGTCTTGGGATCTCCACGTCTTCGTGTGTTCCCCATTCTAGCAAAACAGAACTCTGTCTTGATGTTCTGTACACGCCCAACTTAGAGATCAGATTGCATGTGTGACGACCCTGGATGACCAGGGCATGGAATTTGCATCTAGTTGCGGCATTGGCACAGTTTCCATCTGTTCCTCAGGCAGATTTGTGCTTTGTGTGGTTCACTGCGACTGCCTCTTTCATGTTCCTCTCTCTCTATCTCTCTCTCTCTCTCTCTCTCTCTCTCTCTCCC